>JAGFPH010023778.1:0-11736 GCA_018207615.1 Philaenus spumarius
TATGTTGTTTGATGTGACATACTTTGTTTGATGTCACATCAAACAACATAATAAGGATTGAAAAAAGACGTATACAGGTAAATTTATACCTATTTAACATATTTTGTTATATATTTCAATCCGGGAGCTTACATAATGAGAGATAAAAATGTTTATCATTTATTGCAGCAAGGTAGGTTATTGATTGTTATTGTTATTGATTTGTGACACTATGAGTTGCAGGGTACATCTTTCTACTGTTAGGGGTTGAAATAGCTATACCCTTATTACCCGGGTTCAAACACTAGGTTACTATGTTAATAACAAAGAGACAGATCAATAACAATGCATTCCAGTGGTTTAGTGGCAAAACTTATCTCTCTATATTTATTTGTACAATGCAATAACATAAACATAATATGGTTTGATACATTATCCTATACTTATGCTCTACATACATTTCCTTTACTAGATACTACTTTCGTATGACAGACTGAAACAAGAACTAGGTAAACAAAGCTACTGAATTTACTTTAATCAAACTTTCCCGTTAATCTTTTGACTCCAAACTCAATGTGATATTAATAGACTAAGTATTCTGTGACTCACTCAAATCTCGTTCTATTGCAGAACCGGTTTCGTCCTTCTATCTCGTGTAGACTTCTCGTAGTGATGACTTGTCTCGTGTTGTCCAGCTTCCAACCCTCAGTTTCTCAATCACAACACTTGGCCAAGTCCCGGCCAAACGTCCCTAGCTAATTGGCCTAGCTTTCCGGCCCCACACTTTAACAGACTGGCCTAGCTACCGGCCCAACACCTTAACAGACTGGCCTCGAATTTAGATTAGGGTTATGCTTATATAACCCATCTAACTTCCGTGTTGACAAACTACACTGTTCTTCCGTGCATCACAAAAACACTTCCGCCAAGCTCATCCTTCCTTGTTATGCTTCCTTGTTTACCTCTATCTGTCTTACGCAAAGTAATATCTTTACACTAAACATACTAACTCTAATAATTAATATAACTAATATTTATTTTTGATCACACACCCCATTAATTCGTAACACTACTTACACATGCACTTCTTGGATTTGCATTTAGTGTTGCAAGAGCATTAGAAACTTCTTTGTCCACTTCCAAGTGATTGTGAAGTTGCAACATTCCTCACAGCTATTGTTTTATCCATAGGTTTATTTATCAATCAGCTATTGTTTAACCTAACTTAACCTGATTGCACTACAACAAATAAATTTGTCTGCCTGGCGGTTATAATCAAAACAAAAATATGTGCGCGCAGTTACTTGTGGAGAGGAACATATCTGAATCAACTTTTGTTAAACCACATCAGGCATAGTTAACTCTTCCTAGGAAAAGTTTATCTGTTTATTTTCAATAAACTTTTACTGATACTTTTAGTAAAATTGAACTCTTCCTAGGCAGAGTCAACTCTCTCTAACAATCTATTTTCCTGAAACAAAAATAATAAACTATTAAAATTATATTTTAAATCGGTGTAATAATACATGCTTTAAATATAAAATCGTGTAGATAAAGAATTGTTTTCGTGTTATTTTTGCAGATGAGAAATGTGAGTATAGCCTAAAACTTTTGAAATATTCATTATTTTACTTATTTGTAAAGAGGAAGCAAGTATTACGCGAGTGTTATGGTTGTAACTGCTACTAAACAATGGATTTTACAAGGTTTCGACAAGGTATGTTGTTGTATTTAATGTTTACAAGAAGCTCTTTTCAGGGACGTAGTTACATAACCTTAATGAATGGATCCATTGTTCGTGTATAAACACAGGTACTCGGTATTAATATAATGTAGAATTTTCAGTGCAAAACAAGTACTACGTAATATATATAACTGAATTATGAATAATGTTTGCTATTGAGTAATTTCATTTCAAAAAAGTATTTTAGCAACTTTATTGCGTATAAAGGTTGCCTAAAGCTTATTTTTTACTCTTGTTATTTATTATTTGTTTATAACCTATGCCAATTATACTGAGGGAGACGGGCAGAGAAGTTTAAATCGGAAGTAAATCTATGCACTTTATAAAAAGATGCTTTGCCCTGGCAGACTGACATAAAATCAAAGTGAAGCAAAAACTACTTAAGCTTTTAAGATTAGGAAAACTTAAACACATATTCTTATGGTCTCATAGACGCATACTAAGAAAGAATTTTGCTAAATTTTTATTTTAATTGAGTTGTGAAAATTCGGACAGCTGTTTGGATAAAAAGCTTAACAACACATCATTGCTTACTTTCATTACCATAACATGAAACTTATTAAATTCAGAATCAATGCATTATTCTTGACAAACAACAGGTTTTTAAGTTAGATATAAAACTAAAAGAAAACACAAACAAAAATCACTTTTTAACTTATTCTTCACAATTTTTTTTTTTAATTATTTAAAAGCAAACAAAAATTTTAAGCTGGGTTTTCACTATGTAGCAAAACCTGCTATATAAATTTCGCTGTATGTAGCAATGTTACATGTAGCAAAATTTATGTAGCAAACGATATATTTATCAGTTTTAAACCAAATGGACCCCATGTTACATGTAGCAAAAACAATGCAGCAGAGTAGTTTCATAGAAGATGTCGAGGAGGAAGGATCAGCTGCTAGCGGCAAAATGACTTGAATACTGATGATTATGACGTACAACCCTCATTTTGTTATGAAATAAGATGTAACGGTAGTTTCAAAAACTTTTCACGGATGACGAGTGAAAATGTTGAGTATCTTGTGTGTATGATTGGCCAAAGAATTGAGAAAAAGAACACAACAATCAGGGATGCAATACATATGCGCGAAAAGTTCGCTTTCTGGCGAATTTCTGACCAGTGAAAGCTTATTTAACTCTGAATCCAAAAAGAAGAAGAATTAATATTTTAATTTAAAAAAAAATACTACAGCAAAATGGGACAAAATCGGAAAACACGATTTTGTTGTTTTTTGCCACCATTTTTAATCGGTTAAAGATATGGATGTGCAAATTTCTCTTGAAATTCTACATCGAAATTATGTATCACATGACCACCTTCCCATTAAGAAAAATAAGTTCATTCCAAGATGGCGGATCCAAGATGGCGGACAAAAATTTCAAACTCACCAAAAAGTGGTTTTTTTATGGTAGTGAATAACTGCCTTTATTTCTATCTCATAAGCAGGCCCGTTTTACACCCTGCCAGCGCCCTAGGCACAACGAAGAGTAGCGCCCCTTTTCATACCCCTGCCAGCTGATTATGCCCCCCCCCCCCACCAGCCCTACCATAACGCCTATACTCCGTAAATTTAGATTTAGTCTGAAATGCCAGTTTTGGTTCGGGAGGGACTTTAGACTTAATGTCCCTTAACTCTCTTTTACAAGTTATCCTGATTTTTTTCGAGAGCGTTTCCATTATCCACCACCTATGGACTCGCCGTGTAACGGACTGGCAACCGGTAGCCGTGAGGTATCTACTGGCCTCCGGTGGGAATGCGTGTAACATACCTCACGGTATCATGAACTACCCACCCTCCCTTCTTTACATTTGAGTATTTAGGTATTTACATGCAGACACAACCACGGCAATTTTTTTTTTTCATTCTTTGCCCCCCTTCAAAAATGCTAATTGCCTAGGGCCCTGTGCCTATTCGGTAAAGCGGGTCTGCTCATAAGACTCGTACATTTTGAGATATTAAGTTGTTCCCAGACTTTTCAAACACCCTTACAATTATTTAAATGGCTTCTAATAAACGTAGGCTGTTGTGAGACATATATATATATGAAATGAATTTCAATATTAAAAAAATTATATTTCCCCAGAATTGATGTATTAAAGATTTTACGACGTCACGCTATAAACTATATTTATTTGTTAAATATTGTGACACTGACTATACCTTGGAAGAGTTTATACGTGCGCGTTCCACTAGGTGTTCCTGCAGGTCTGGAAGATCTCTGCTACTGTAGGACTAAAGTTGCTGCCGCAAGATAAAATCCCGATTGTTGCACGTCTAGATTCCTCCTGGGGTTCCCGGTGATCTACAGTCGCTGACACTCAGCACTACTCCCTCTTGATGTACGACCGGGTTCCTCCTAGGGTTTAGTATGGTATAACTCTTTAACTGGTAGAGTGCGCTGATGCTCCTGAAAGCGACAACCTCAGTTATGGTGCCTCAGTTATGTTAACAATTTCATAAATTCGTTGTTTTCCTTTCCTAGTTTGCTGGGCGTGTCTAGGTTATCAGCCGTTTCTTGCGATCTGAGACTTGTAAAGTTGTACTTTCTTTAATGTTAGATTTGGCCTTGATTTAATTAACACATTTTTCGGAAATCCTATAACTCCCGATCCTGTAAACCGATTCTGGATTGGTTTTCGAAACTATTATCTTCTATTCCTCTTGAACTGACTACGAAATCGATTCATAGCCTATTCATGCTGAATTCGACTTTAATTTTACTCATGTTAAATTGTGATTAGGCCTGTTTGTAGGACTTAGTATTTTCAGCTTAATGGAAAAAATAAAAATAGCCTTGAGCGGGTAAGCCTAGACAGTCTCAATACGTATTTCGACTTTTTTACGAGAAACTTTTACACCTTACTGCGGGAACATCAGTTGAATAAAACTTTGTCTGCTAATGATAATGGCATTGTGATGCGATGTTTTATGGTTTTATTGGAGGTAGTAAAATAATGGTCACAAATTAGTTCGATTTATTATAAGTAAATTGGTCCTTGAATAAACAGCTCATTGAAGACATTAAATCAACGACAAAACTTTAATTAATTCATCGTTTTTCCGATGCCAAGCCATTTTGGTGCGTTTTGCAAGCTTTTTTTCAAAAATTCGCCAAATATAGTAGTTATTATACCCCAATCCCAAAAGTGTTCTATAGATTTTTTGTTAGGAAAAGGTTCAAAGAATTTATATATGCCAGCAAAAAAATGATTGATGTAAAATTTACAAAGCTATTAGCTCAAGAAACAAAAAATGTTCAGTAATGAAAGGAAAAGGTTCAACTTTAGGCCTACATAAAAAATAGTAAACATTTGTTGTGCCTTTTTTCAAAATGTAAACAAGTTTCGTAATTAGTTCCAAATATAACTGTATAAAAATATTTATCAATTTCAAATTTATTATTTTGAAAACACCAGTTTTTATGTTACTACTACAAGACTGAGATGTTTTTATGTTACTAGACAAAAATAGGCCTAGTTTGAATAGTAATTTAGGAATATTATGCTTTGCCCAAAAAAAAAATATTATTATAATAAAGTGTAGAGAATAAATCAAAGAACTGAACAGCTGTATACTTTTAAATTATTGATTCATAAAAGTATTTGAATTAGCTTGACTTGAATCACAAAATGAGATCAACTGATGAAATAAATAAACCGATCGCGCATGAATCCTATACAAGGTTCCGTGTGAAAAACCGTTGGAACTGCCACTTCAGGAGAGTGAGAAAGTCGAGTTTTGAATTTCCCATTTGTCAATATTTCTCAGCACTGTACGAACAAAACCGTTAGAGTAAAATGGTTTGCTTTACGCCAAACGAAAGGTTGAACGTTGGTCTAAAAATAGATATAAACAAGTCTATACAAATATTTCGAATTGTAAGAGATATCTCGGATGCAAAACGTGCTGTTTTATTGGTTGAAAACTTTCTAATTGCAAGTGTTTACAGAAACCTTTATATTTTCGAAACTATAAGAGTGACGTTTGATTGGAAGGCAGTTTTTGAAAACTGAAATCTTAACGAATATAAAGGTATCTTTACATTATTGTCTAAATATTTATGTCGAACGTTATTGAGCTTTTTAGAGAAGTGACAAAGTTGAGTTTTTCGTTGTGTTTTTTACGCGCAGCAATAGCTTTACAGAAAATTACAATTTAAAAATGATAATTACATATGTAAATATACGTTTTATAAAAAAGTTGTAAGTACAAAAATTAGGGTTTAAATCACTTTCTTTCCACCAGTTTTTGTTTAATTGTGTTTGAATGATTTTTAGTGGGTGAAATATTCAATACAAAGTAGAGTTGTCAATTGTGTAGTGTGAGACCTAGGCCAAGTTCTTTGACAGCTCAATTGAAACAGTTCTAGGGTTATTTTAAAATTATAATCTGTAGGTACTAACATGTAGCAAGATGAAAGTTTTTTGAAAACAAATCATAAACTGTGTTTCCGACACTTTACCTTTCTTTTGCTTTATTTTGGGTAAGTACTTAAAACCAAGCAATTGAACCCAGATTTTAATAAAGGCCAAAATACACTAAAGATTTAGTTTATTTATCTGTTCAAATAATATATAACGTAAAAGAAAATATTGCTATGCAAGCTGAGTATAGTTAATCACAAGATTTAAATTAACTAATTTAAATACATATACACTTAGATCCTCACATCGATTCAGACCCAACTATTTGGATTTAAAAACGTAGTGGATTTAAAACAGGGTGTTAAAAAAACCTTTCAGGAATTTGGGATATGATTCTTCATACAAAAAGGATGACAAAAATGCATACGAAAGTTTTAGTTTGCCGTGTATCTGTATGTATGTGTTTTTTACTTAATACGTTATAGTTATCTTATTGACCTCTGAAGATATCAACTTCAAACTTGGCAAATGTATAACTTCTAATAAGACCCATTTTGGTATGAAGTATTAAGTTTATACTTTACACTATTTCAAAATGGCGGCCATTTAAAATTTCTAATTCTCTCTAATCTCAAAATTCGTAAATTTTACAAAAAAGTGACAAAAAAGTTGTTAAATTATACTCTTAACTATACATTTTTAGCATACATTTTTAGGATTCCATGACTATTAATTCAGTTTTTTTTTAAATTTTATGGAAATTACTAAATGCGAATTTTGTGGTAGTAATGGGAAAATGTCATGTTTCTAGTGAGAAAATTTTTTGTTAAGTTATTTTATAAATCATTCCTTAAAGTCCTTATACCATTATTCAAAGCAAAATTTTAGTCATTATTTGTATTTCTTCATACAAGTTCCTTAAAGATTAAAATAAGTGTAATAGTACGAATGTGAAGTAGCAGTAAGAATTGAAGTAGACTAGGTACTGATAGTAGGAATTAAATGTATATAAATATATGAAAAGTAAAATGTGTAGAAAGTTTAATTAATAGGAAGAGTTCAAAAAAATAGCAGTTAGAAAATTAGTAAAGTGATTAATGTTACAATGGCGACGAAAAGCAGTGCTTTATAGATTAGTCTGGTTTTACAATAAAAAATAGTGAATATTGGACATGTAAAATTAATTACAACCTAATAATATGAAAGCAACAATGTTTTCATTTCTGGGGGTGCATTACTCATATTAATTAACGCCAAACGCAAACTCCTTCCATTGTTTATAGCGAAATCAATTAATGTTTGCTTTCATTTAGTGTTAATTGGAGTTTCTAAACACTGTTGAATTTACATTATCAATGGATCTTGTAAGATTGTAAATTTCAAATGGAAAATGTATTCTATTAACCGTAGCTTTTAATAGTTATTTTATTATGTATATAGTTATTATGTAATATCAATATAAATTACGGTAAAAAACTATAAAACTATTTACGGAAAGCAATAATAACAAATAATTCGACCACGCAGCTGAACCGCTGAGTTGAGAAAATTTCCAAAATTAAGTTTATAGGCCTATGTTTTAGGGTTTCAACCAACAATTTGGGAAATAGGTGTATTCACGACGGTGCTGAATAGCTGCAAAATGGTTCGCACGCCATTCCGCATATTGGGAGTATCTTCAATACACAATGCAATACACAACGCCAACCCCACGATAGAATCCACCACATGGCTTTGCACCGGGTACTTCTATGGTGTTTTACGGTTTGATAGATTTTGGGAAAACCAAGTGAAGCTATAAAGTCGCTTAAAAAAACTAAAAAACAAAATCATTCTCGTAGGAAAAATCTAAAAAAATAGTTACTGCCGGTCAAAAAACGTGCTTCCGATTGTTGGATTTTTTGGCTAACGAACTCGTCCGAGCGACGTAGAAAACCAACATGTGTACCAAATTTGAACCAAATAGGACTTAAAATGCGGCGCTAGAGTGCGAACACATATATACATATATATATATGGTTTTTAATGACACCCCAAAACGTGTTCTGGTTACCATGATCGGTGCTCATATGCTACTTTCGACCTTGGGTCTTACCATAAGGGCCACTGAAATAGCTCATTTTTCCAATGGAAATTTGCTAATTACAGTTTACATAAAAATTTAATCATATTAAAAAACATATGTTGCCTATGAAAATATTTAAATTTGATTATAGCCTACTGTTAAAATAAATTAGGTCAATATCAATAAGTTGTAAGTCTTTCTAATTTATAAATAGAAATAGCACGACTGCTAACACCTACACTGGTATGTTTCCTGTTCCAATTAATTTTAATAGACATTACTGTTCAGGTTTTGTGTAGGAAGTGCTATGCGGAGTAATAACTACTCTGACAATACAATGGGAGCGTTTGGATTGTAAAGTGTTAGAAAGCTTTGTGCACCGAACTGTCCTTATTTCTGTAAATTGAAATAGTAAAAATAACGTTCTAGTTAAATAATAAATCAGTTTTTACGGCCACAAATCGAGCAAACCGTGACAAACTGGATTTCTGTGACGGAATTTTCGCAACTAGCTCCGCGAAGCGTCTGCGGTAGTAGTTTGTACTTAAAATGGCGTACATTTATTTACATATTCATTGTAATATGACCTTTGCGAATATTTCGCAAGTTAGGAATATTTGTCTGATTTAATACGTTGATTTCGTTCGGAATATAAATAATCAAACAGCTGTCATGTTAGTTAAACAGATTGTTAATAGATGGCGCCTTTCTTTAGGAACCATATGAAGTATAATATAAAAGTTTTTAATCAATTTTTGAAACGAAAACACGAGTTTTAAGCTGTTTGTCTATTGTTCGTCATTAGCGGTGAACATAAGCTTTAAAATGATCAATTATTAATGTTGATGAAGAATTAAGGGAGATATCGCTTAGCGACAAAAAAACACACTTGAGAAATAATATATAAGGATATTTACGATGTATACTGCTGTAACAAAAAAACAAAACAAAACAAATACTTTTGGGATACATATATGTCTTTCATAAATTATTATTATTTTGTGTACACAATACTAATTATATTTGTTCCATTATTATTACTTACATAAATATAAAGCAATATTTAAACATACCATAAAATTAGTGTAATTTAAGGTTATTATCACTAAATGAGTTTTTGAAAAAAAATACGTAAAACACAGTTTTTTATTATTTGTAAGTTTACCTGACCAACAAGCCGAACTAATAAAATATAACATAGGACATACCAGGTTGATACATTCCGTTGATAAAACATTGCAAATGCTTGTTACTGTGCATGTTTGTCGATTCCTAATAGTAAAAAGTCCAGTAGGCTACCTGGGAATTCCAGAAGGCTAAGCTTTATTTTTTTATACTAATTACTATGTTTTATAACTTAGATTGAGTGACCTACTGGATGAAATCCTTGTAAAAAATAACACATGTATCATCTTTAACATTTCAATGTTATTTAAATGGGGAAAAGTTATAACTTTGATTGGCTATTATGTTGGATAGAGTCAACATACATACAATCTTCTTCTTTTATCAAGGCCTTTAAAATGAGGTGTCACTCAATAGGGGTTCTAATTTAAAAGTTTCAACCTACCCCCAAAATACCCCATTTTTTGGTGAGGGGTTGAAATTTACGATACGCCAAAAAAACTCCTTTTTTGTTCATGTTAACAATCCCCAAAGCAAATCTGTCTATTTCCATTAATAAACAAAATAATAGGGGTGATGGGCCTTTTAAGACACCTGGTATAAGAACTTGAGTACAACTAAAGAAATAAATCATGAAGAGTTCACAATTAATTCAAAATCTAAAAGAATAAAGTTGTTGTCTCTCTGACAAAGTGTAATTAATGTGTACGTATAACTAGCAAACGAATCTGTTTCTAAACACTTGGTCAACAAATTGGTTTTAGCTTAAAGCCAACTATTTTACAAGTTAAGAATTTAAGGAAAATATTTTGCAAATTCCAATGCCGCAAAAGGCATGCTTCGAGGTCGTAACTAAAGATATTTAAAATGTAAAGATATGCCGAGGAATGCAAAATGTTAAAGGACCTTTTAGTGTGCATTAAGAATTGATTTGACTTGGATATTATGTAAATGTTTAAGTTGGAAGGTAAGGTACTAAATAAACATATCCGTAGGTTTCTAAAAATTAAAAATAATTTAATTTATAAATTATAAAAGTATGTAGCCTATCGTAAAGTTGTATATTAAAACAATAGATTATTTAAATAATAATATTCGATTATCATTTCCCATAATCCCTCTTGTTTACATGTTGTTTAATCTAGTTTTATTAGATCGACTCGATTGTTATCTCTACATAAAACTTTAAAACATTAAGATTATCCCCCATTTTTTTAAAAATAAATTCACGTAAGGAAAGAATTTTTCTTGCTTTTAAAAAAACATTTTAAAGTAGGCTACTGAACCTGTAGTACCTTTCTAACACATTATATTATATCAGAAAAAACAACTTTATAAACTAATAAGCAATTGAAGTGCTCATTTTGAAGTGTTATACACATGTTTTTACAATACATTTTTCTTGTTACACCTTATATTTACTGTTCAAAAACTTTAACTTATTCATACTAATTTTTAAATTTTATTAAAAAATTAAATTATATACCGTAATTTATATTGCACTTAGCAAAAGCAATAATGAATGTCCGATTATAGTTCAAACACCATGCTTAGATTAGAAAGTAAGTCAACTTTGCTACGGGTTATTAACTAAAGATTAAAAGACAGCTTTACTCGCTGTTAGATACTTTGCAAAGTTGTAGACAATATTTGCTAATAACTATCACAAGTTTAAAGTAGACAATGTACTCTAGAGTAAACTTTACAGTTTCAGTCAAACCTTATTAAGCGAGGAGAAGAAAGTTTTAAATTAAATTAGACTTGTTAATTCATTTTCCTAAAGGTGTCAACAACTAACACAAGAATAAAAAGGCTTAATACTATTCAGTTTTGAAACAACGATCCATTAAATGTTCACCTTGTAACGAGTTACCGAACTCCGTTACCTAAATGTAACTAGTTGCGCGCATGCGCGTCAGAACTGACCTTGCAACTTGACATTGAGTTAGAGGCCAGTGTAGTGCTAAGCGCCGACCTATCAAGTAGACGCAAGCTGCAGGTGCAACGTCCGTCGGTGACGAAGTTCTACACTCACCGTAATCTTTCGATATTATGCCATAAGCAAAACTAATTAAGTTTATATAATAATCGGTAATCGCGTAACGTGAGATTATAACAAATCGCGCACTCGTAATCAATATTAAGCGGTAGTAAGTTCGGTTCGGTTAGAAGCCTATCGTGTACAAATGGTGACTAGTGATTTAGTTAAAGTGTAATAGTTTAGATTTATATAATTAATTAAGCGCTTGTTAAAAGCTGGGAGAGTCGGATTTGCAGGGTACGGCTGAAGGCAATCGGTTAAATTAGGGTTGATAATTAATAAATTTGCTCTGGGTATACGGGTATCGACCATTTGCATCGACAGTTCCAGTCACGTCTTCCAAAAATTTACTAACTCGGTGCAAATAGACGCTGACTAGTGATTCCCAATAAGATCAAAAGGGATAACTGGTACA
>JAGFPH010023781.1:0-11734 GCA_018207615.1 Philaenus spumarius
TTTTTAATTGTTCTTTCACCTTTTCCTATTGGGATTCATAATACGATTTTTTATTAGAAAAATAGACTACTAATACTAATAACAACAGATGCATTTTATGTTTACCTTACATAACCTAACCAAACAGTTAAGTTAAGTTTATTAACGGTATTTGTAAATAGAATTTGTTATTACGGTGTATTTTATATTTACTTGTATTATTTATTTTAGGTCTGCAACTACATAATTAATCTTCTGTACAATAATAATATTAGTTGAGATTATTACAGTTAAAATAAAGTTGCTAGTGATAATGAAATTCATAACTGTAGCAAATCATGTAAAATAAAAGCATTTGATAGTCTAGAAATGTAAAAGGGTTGTAATATATAAAGGGTTGTAATTTAAAGTACACAAAAAACAGTAACGGTAATATTTTCAATGTTTAAAAAGAATCGTTTATTTTTATTGTATAGTGGTTGCTACCCCATATTAATCTCTTTGATTGTAGTGACCATACTCTCTAAACAATCCTGGTACTAGTATGTGTAAATTGTGAAATTAATTGAGTCGTTTTTGAGAATATAGAAACAGTAAATATATCGATTATTATTGAATTTTAAGAGTAGTTATTCCATTTCATCCCTTTGACTCAAGTAATCAAATTTCAAATGGTTTTTATATCACTTAAAATAATATTACATAAATTTTAGCTTTTTATCCAAAGAAACAAACATTAATTTATATAGTATGAAGTCTGGCCTGCTATTCAGTGCTGTCACATTTCCAGTTTTGTATCCCAAGACCAAAGACAAGTCACTTGGTCTAATGTTGCAAAATAAAACATTGTTTTGTGGCTTTTAGGTTTGTGATGCAGAAAATAATATAAGTTGATCATGCTTAGTCTTTTTAAATATTACTAGGCAACCATTACTAATACAACAAAAATTTTGTGTATGTAGTTTATACCATTCTCACAGAATGCGCCATAATACTGATTTTTACGAAATGGCGCTTGGTCTAGTGATGCATAACACCATAGATCATGATTAATAAAAAGGTTATCCAAATACAATGATAACACAATGAAATACAATAAAAATCCCGTTTCCGCCGTTTGTTACTCATTTCACATTATTTCATACAGTTTTGATATATATTTAACGGTTAAACCAGCGTATACAGTAACTTGTCAAAGTGTTAAGCTGCTTTTGATCCAAATCAGTTGTTTGATTTATAATGGTCGCGTGTCACGCACGTCAGCAAAACCTAATTTGTCCATTATTTTTCAATTTTTAAATAGGAACCCTAAATATTTCCGGGATAAAAAGTAGCCTAGATTAATCTCTTAAATGTCCTTTAGAAGCAAATGAAAGTTTCTTCAAAATAGGTTCAGGCATTCCAGAGATAAGGCCGGCCAAACAGTCAGAAAAAAGTAACAAAATGCGTGTTAAGGTTTTGGTAAAGTGTAAACCATATGAGCTTAGAAAAAATATGTGAAAATATGTACATATGTGATTTATTTTGAAATCACAGATATATATTTATATATATAGATATAATAACATTAGTAAATAATGCTTAAAATATCAAAATCTTGTCAGAATCAAAAACCTGAACATTTTTATTTGTTGTAAATTTAACATCAAAATTTGTTTCGATATATTACAGCCATTATTTTCAGTGAACATGTAAGTAGTTAATTGTTATTTAACCCTGAGAAGTAGTAGAAACGTAATCAAAATAGTACTTAACACTCTCAAGTTATTCTGTTACATCTAAGCACTCTTTACAAAGTAAGTTTAGGGTTTCTTTGCTTTTGATGGTTTTAAATACAATACAAACTAATCTTTATAACTGTATCTTTTATAACCCTTAACTCCATTTTCCAACTTTTTCCCTTTTTGTAGATGTTTGTTTGATTTCACTTCTTCTTATCTGTGTATGAAAATCAATATTGCGATCAATTAGCTGTTATTATGTATAAAGATGGTTTATAACATAACAGAGAAACACGTGTAAAACTAATACAGTATGTCAGAATCTGTGTAATAATTCAGCAGGTATACAAAAACAACTTAAGATCCATAGAGTTCGTTGACCTTGATTCTACCAAAGTTTGGCAACGTCCAGATGTAGGCGGGCAACTATCCACAGCCCACACTTTCACAGTAAATAAAACTGTTATTCTTTCTCTTGTTTGTTTGCGCACGATGGCACTTGGCAGTAACTTTACCATTTACTAGATATATGCTGCTAACAAAAACATAGGAGTTCACTTTATGTAACATTTGTTTGAATTTAACTTTGTTTTAATTTAAACGTTTGTTTTAGGGAAATTGTGTGTACAGGCTACCTAGGCCACTACATATTTTGTCTGTGAGAAGTTATGTTAGCCATAGGCATAGCCATTATGTTCTCTGGGTCGTTGCACTTATGGACTTTTATTTGTTACATACTTAAATCGAACTATCCTGATACTGAATCCGAAAAGTTGTTACAATTGACCGAAGCAGGCAAGCTTAGATTAAGATAGGTTATAACATTTTAGGTGTTACTTTGGTTGGATTAAATTAGGTTAGATAGAATAAACTTTAAACACAAAACTATTGAATCTCGCAAGTAATATGTTTATTAAATTCAAACGCGTTTCAACGACAAAGTCGCCATCTTCAGTGATGCATGAGCTACAATAGTCAAACCATAAACTGGAGTTATCCTATACTATTAAACGAGGGAGTTCTGTATGTATCCAAACTTTAAAACGGCTCTAACGATTTTCACGAAAATTTGCATATAGGGGTAGTTTGGCGCCAGGAATTGAATGCGCTAGGTCTTATATCTGTAAAAATTCGCTAATTGTCTCTTTTTGCCTTTTAATTTCAGCCATCACAGCTGTTAAGCCTATAGGAGAAGAAGAAATAAAGTTACCTAGATCTGTAACTAAGAAAGCAGTAAAAGATGTTTTCACTTAACAAAGGAAATTTTAATAAGGGTTGTTTGACGCCAGGAATTGAATGCGCTAGGTCTTATATCTGCAAAAACTCGCTAATTGTCTCTTTTTGCCTTTTAATTTCAGTCATCATTGCAGTGAAGCCTATAGGAGAAGAAGAAATAAATAAAGTTAACTAGATCTGTAACTAAGAAAGCAGTAAAATAAGTTTTCACTTAACAAAGGAATTTTAACATATGTTCTTAAAATAATTAATACCAAATAGGCCTATAGCCCCATTTCACTAACTGTTAGTTCCTCACTACCGTTGTAATAAATAATTTCCTGTTTTAAATAAATAATTAATTATAGTCTGTTATATAAACTGTTTAATACTCCACTTAAGTACTATAATAATAAATGTAAAAATAGGCTACAGTTTGAAAGTTTCTTTTGTGCTTATTTAGTTCATGGAATACAATTAAAATTTAGAAAAATGAAATTATTATTAATTACAATTATTGAAATTTATTCTCCAATAATTGTTACTATATTTAGGTTTAATTTCACAAAATTTCATTTGAAATCATATAAATTTAAAATCATTTAATTAATTTTTCGTTTAATATTTCCCCTACAGGATATATTTCCTACTGAATCACAATTTGTCAGAAGAAAGTACAACTTGCTCTAAAACGATAGTAAATTGTGTATTCCTTGAAGTACTGTAATGATTAATCTTGCTATTATTTTTTAATATATTTACGCCTAATTTACAATTTAAGTTGTTAGAAGAAAATAAAACTTGGCCGAAATTGATATTGAAATAGGTATACAATTTTGTAATATAACCCGATTTCTAAAGCACCAAAGCTCTTTGAGGTTATGATTAATCCTGCAATTATTGTTAATATATTTAGCCCTGATTCACAATTTTAGTTCTTAGAAGAAAGTACAACTTGACTGAAATTGATAGACCTATTGAAATAGTCAATTTTGTAATATAGTTTTGGATGATTTCTGAAACATAAGCGGCAGAAGGCACAATTAATTGTTTTAAACAGAGTTGCAAGGCGTTTTAAAATCTTAAATATCGGCAGTGGGGCATTACAATTGTATTAATCCCTATGTATCAAAATAATGAGCAGAATCTGTATTTTCGATTGATATAAGGTAAACCTGTTTTAGTGTTTGGAGGCTATTCAATTTCTTCCGTTCAATACAGACAATTTATTGCGCCCAAGTCTGATTTGACTGTTAAAACTTGAACTTAGCGTAGGTTTATATGACACCACGTTTAAATTACTATCTATTGCGCATGCGTCAATATAATAATATTCTGTTATTTCTTTACGCGTTGCTCTAATATAGTGAAACAAAGTGAAATATTCTTATAAGAATAAATGTATTTTTTATTTTAAATTATACAGTTCAACTATATGATTTCTTCTCTAAAATTAGATATTTTCAAATAAATATAGTTTTCAATTAAAGTAAATATTCCTAATTCTTAATTCTCCTCTCAAAGTATGTAGGCCTATGTTTTTGTTAGCCGTCTTATAGTAGGAACATAAAACTGATGTTTTCTGAAAAAGTTTTTGAAATTGATAAATATTTTTATACCCTTCTATTTAGAACTAAGTTACAAAACTTTTGTATAATTTGAAAAAAAATTCAAAAAATACTGCTGCAAGTTATGTAGCCCTAAATTTGGATTTTGGTTTCCATTACTGAAACATGTTTTCTTCCTGACCTAATAACTTTTATAATATTATATTAATAATTTTTTTTAATTTCTTTACGCGTTGCTCTAATATAGTGAAACAAAGTGAAATATTCTTATAAGAATAAATGTATTTTTAATTTTACAGTTCAATTATAAGATTTCTTCTCTAAAATTAGATATTTTCAAATAATATAGTTTTCGATTAAAATACAGTAAATATTCCTAATTCTTAATTCTCCTTTCAAAGTATGTAAGCCTATGTTTTTGTTAGCCGTTTTATAGTAGGAACATAAAAACTGATGTTTTCTGAAAAAGTTTTTGAAGTTGATAAATATTTTTCTACCCTTCTATTTAAAACTAAGTTACTCCATTACTGAAACATTTTTTTTCTTCCTGACCTAATAACTTTGTAATATTATATTAATACATTTTTTAGTTGCATGTATGAATTCATTGGATCTTTTTCTATAAAAAATATATGGAACACTTTTAAATTGGGATACAATTACTATTTTTTATAAATTTTTGAAAATATGCTTGCAAACGCCGAAAATCCAAAATATTTAACAATGCCACTTATAGGGTTTCGGTTGGGAATAATTGTTACTATATTTAGGTTTAATTTCACAATTTAATTTGTCAGAAAAAAATTAAACTTTACCTAAATTGATTAAACTTTAATATAGGCCTAACTCATTTCATAAACGTAGCTTTGAGGTTCTGGTTAATCCTGTAAAATATGTTAATATACCTACATTTTTCAAGCAATAGCAAAAAACATGATTTCACAATAAAAAAGATAATAGCCTACTAATATTTTTTTTAAATTTGCTTTGAAAATACCTTTAAAAATAATTATAAAAGTTTGTTTAGTAGAAAGTTTATAAAGTTTATCAAATGTTTTATTATACTATTTTAGATTACTGTTGTCTTTTGAAAAGTGAAAACCATGGCGGTATTAGAAGATATTAACGTCAATGGAATGTCTATAACCCATACTGTAATACCAATTATTGGAGATGGTGCCTGCCTATTTAATTCGCTTTCGTTTCTTTTATTTAATACTCAAGAAAGAAGTCTTGAAATAAGAAAAAGAGTTGTTTCTTATGTTGCTGAAAAATGGAATGACTTTTCTTGGATGTCCTATATAATTCTAATGGTGACAACTTTTCAACTTCTGCGGAGTATGAGCAGGAAATGTCTCAACATGCAGTTTACACAGGTGTCTGTGAATTGGTTGCAGCTGGTAAGATTTTTCCTTTTTGCTTCGAAGTTTATTAGAATAGAATTCTTTATGAAACATTTGGTACAAACACTTTCCCAGTAAAAAGATTACGCCTAAGTGGGAATATTAATAGTGGTCATTTTGATGTATATTTGCCTATTTCCGAACTCAATGTTCCAATTATTTCTACTTCGGTTGAGTTGTCATTTCCCAAAATCAATGTTTTACAGGATTCTCTTGAAATGACCCCTGTTGGTGATTCACAAAATGAGACTCGGTCACGTTTAGGTAGGCGTCCTAAAAATATAATGTTTAACTATACGAGACAATCTCAAGAGCAAATCGAACAAGTTATTAATAAAAAACATGGCACATCAAGAAATATTATTACTGCACAAGAAAAAACTGTTTTAGTATCAGTTAGACCTGGGCGAGTAGCAAAATCAAAAAGTGTGAAGAGAATAGCTGGGATTATAAGTGACTTAAATGATTATTACTCCCAAGAGGCTGATCGTAAAAGAAAAAAACAAAATAATAACTTTGCTGTGAACTCAAACCGATTACATCGGATGCGTAATTATGCTAATCTAAGACGCACAGAAGAATCAATAACTGAAAGAAATCAGCGGCTTCAAAAAATGCGTAAACAAGCATCTCAGAGACGCGCAGTCGAGACTATTGATAGTCGCCAACAAAGGCTGGAAGAAGATCGCCGAAGACATGATAGGCGTCTAGAAGCTCTCAGATTGAACCACTTAAGTATTTACAAAATAGCTACAACCATTAATACTTCTTATCATAGTTTAAAACCTTTTAGGGTAAGTTGCATTCACTGTACAGCTTTGCATTTTCCAGAGGAACGAGTGAAAAATAACACTCATCCTGATTCCTTTGGAGACTGCTGCTTGCATGGTAGGATCGACATTGCACATTCAGAATTTCCAAACAAGTTAGTGCGACTTTTCCTTCGAAGACATCCACTTTCTGCTATATTCCATAAAAGGATTCGTAATTTAAATGCATGTTATGCCTTGGCTTCCTTCACTGTAGATGATGATCGTACCATCAATAATCGAGGTATATATAGCTACATTGCAAGCGATCAAGTTTATCACAAACTCAATATTGCAGCTCACCCAAGTCAAAATTCTGAAGGTGAATTTGAACGGCCTCAATATGGACAGATATACATTTTAGATAATGAAGATGCTGTTAGTGAAAGAATAAACAACCCCATTAACCATGGCATCAACAAAGATTTCTTGAATTTATTGGAACTTCTTTTAAGATCTGTAAATCCTTTTGTACATGGTTTCATGATGATGCGGGAAGTAGAAGAAGAAGAAAATAATCTTGCTATCGCAGAAGGAAAACAGGCTCCTTATATTAAACTGCTTTTTGCTATACCTGATAACGTTGATCATAGGAAATTTAATATTTCGGTTCAGAATGATGTATGTAATGTTGCCACACTAAACGCCGATCAAAGTTTCCCAGAAAATGAATTAGTTATTCGTCAACGAGGAAAATCATTGGTTACAATGAAAAATATTGACAATCGTGTGGAACCATTTACATATCCATTATTTTATCCACAGGGAACTTTTTTATTCTCTTTAAATCTTCCTTTGAAGACACCATATTCCAGCCGTCAACATGTGACTAGACTTGAACTTGCTCAATATCGATTAGCATTTAGACCTGGACTAGCCAAAGATATTCCGTCTGAAGCCAACCTGAATAAGCTTGATCTTCGGCTTTTAAGATTCAATGCATTACACTTTGTACACTTTGGTGGTCGTTTGTTTCAACAATATCTGGTAGATACTTTTATAAAAGTAGAACAAGATCGTATCCAATGGATCAAAGCCAATCAAAAAAAACTTCTTGCTGATAACTACACAGGTGTTATGCAGTTTTTAAATGAACTGGCAGTGAAAAATAACGCTGTTGTTGGTGAAAAAATTATCCTACCTTCTTCGTTTCCAGGATCTACAAGATATTATAATGAACACTTCGAAGACGCTATGGGAATAGTTCGTCGTTACGGATCACCAGATTTCTTTATCACGATGACTTGCAATCCTGATTGGCCAGAATTTAAAGAAGCAGCACGTCTACCTTTTGAAGATGGCTCAATTTTAGAAAAACTAGCACAGGACCTACCAGATTTGATCGCTAGAATAGGTAAACTTAAGTTTCATGATTTGATATACGAATTGGACAAGAAAAAAATTTTTGGGAAAGTTTCTGCCTTTGTTTATGCAATAGAATTTCAAATGTGTGGATTGCCTCACATGCATCTTTTACTTATCATGTCTCCTGAAGATAAAATTCATAATAATGAACAACTTGATGATCTCATTTCAGCTGAAATTCCTAATTCTGATGATCAACAATTGCGAGAATTGGTTAAGAAGTGGATGGTCCACAATCCATGTGGAAAATTAAATCCAAATGCACCATGTATGGTCAACAAGAACGGACGCATGCAATGTCGATTTGGTTTTCCGAAACCACATGTGGAAGTTACATCTTTAACTGATGATCAAAAACCTAATTATCGTCGTCGTTATGACACAAAATTAGATATACTAAATCCTAATTTTTCCCATGAGCATGCCATTTACCGTAAGGATGCAGAAAATCATAGGGTAACAAGAGACAATCGCCATATCTCCACTTATAATCCTTACCTTCTTAAAAGATATAACTGCCATATAAACGTAGAGTATGTTGGAAGTATCAGAGCAGTTAAATATCTATACAAATACATATTTATAAAGGAAATGACTGTGCATTTATTAAAGTTATCGAAGACCAAAGAAGACTCAATTATAATGAGGCAGACACCTTTATTCAAGGACGCTGTATTACTTCACCTAAAGCATGTTGGCGACTTTTTGGCAATAAAATTCAGAAAAAAAGTCATACAGTTCAACGATTAGATATCCATCTTCCTGGTAAGTACAGAATTGCAAATTTGGAACAAACTCAAGAGGATTTAGCTGACATTGGACTGAAATATTCAACTTTAGAAGCCTATTTTCACAACAATCGAAATCTAAGACATCAGCATATTGAAAATCAACAAGAAGTCAATTACCACTACTATTGGCAGATGCCTGAATATTTTAGATGGATTGGAAAGACAAGTATGTGGGTACCCAGAATTAAAAATATTTGTATTATTGGTAGGATACACAGTGTCAATTTCGTATCACAACCAGAACTTTATCATCTACGTTTGCTTTTATATCATGTTAAAGATGCTATTGGTTTTGATGATTTACTAACTGTGAATGGAGTAAAACATGCAACTTATAAACAAGCATGCCTTGCTCGAGGGCTTACTTACAACTATAGACAGCAGATTGAGATTATACAAGAATTTGCTATTTCTAAAATTCCCAGGGCAATGAGAACCCTTTTTACTCAAATTCTTATTTTTTGATCTTTGTGGGAAACATTCAGAGAAAATTTAGCTGAAGATTTCATACGAGAAGCAAGAAGAAATGCTGGTTCTGTGGATGAGGCAATAAAACGAGCGTATCGAGTAATAGCGCATAAGTTAAACACCGAAGCAACTGAAGGTCGAAACTTTTGTTATTGGGTTCAGCGATTCAACATGGATGATATCGAAGATTATGAAAATGAACAAAATCAAGAGATATTAAGTGTAAATGAGAATGCTGCACTTGGAGTTCAAATGTATGAACTTCTTAAAGGTAGGCAGTTAGAAATTGTGAATAAAATACTAAATTCGTGTAACAATGAACAATCTGTATCAAAATGTTATTTTATTGATGGTTCAGGTGGAACTGGAAAAACATTTGTCTATAAAACTCTATATTATATTCCCTCTGGTCAAAACAAAAATGTCAAATGTATGGCTTTCGCTGGAATAGCTTCAATTCTCCTTCCTAATGGACAAACCTCTCATAAAACCTTTGGACTCAAGATTCCATTAACTCCTGAATCAAAACCTAATATTAAACCTGGATCAGCTAAAGCTAAAGCACTTGCTAAAATTGATGTTTTTTTAATGGATGAGGCACCTATGTTACCCAAATATGGTTTAAACAATATGGATCATTTACTCAGTTCTATAGGAAATTCTAATTTACCATTTGGTGGAAAGGTCGTTGTGTTGGGAGGAGACTTCCGGCAATGTTTGCCTGTTCAACCACGTGCTAACCGTAGCGAATTGGTGGACCTTTCACTTAAAAAAAGTAATCTTTGGCAATATTTTTATTTCTTTTCACTAACAGAAAATATGTGTGTGGATCCTGATCAAAGAGATTTTGCTGAATATTTATTGAAAATTGGTAATGGAGAGTTACCTGAAAATACGATGGATGAAGTTGAATTACCAATTGATATTATTTCCACTGGAAACATTATTGATGAAATATTTGGTGACTGTTTAGCAAACAACAGATACGAAGATATGAGGGACAGAGCCATATTAGCACCTCTAAATAAGGAAGTGAATCAAATTAATGATGAAATTATACAGCGTCTACCTGAAGAATTCAAAATATATAAAAGTTATGACAGTGTTAAAGATCAACCATAAGGAGCCCTCCAATTCACACCTGAATTTCTTAATTCTATTGAGATTGTTGATCTTCCACCACATGAATTGAAGTTGAAAAAAAATAAAATTAAAATGCTTTTACGAAACTTCGATGTTTCTGAAGGACTGTGTAATGGAACGAGATTAATAGTAAATGAACTGAGCAATAATATTATTAAAGCCAAGATTATTACCGGTGAAAATTCAGGACGAGATGTTCATATTCCTAGGATCACTTTAGATTCTAGCAAAAATCAAATTGGATGTACATTGCAGAGGCATCAATTTCCCATTAAACCAGCTTTTGCTATAACTATTCATAAAGCACAGGGACAAACATTCAAAAGAGTTGGAATTTATTTATTTAAGTTCTGTTTTTATGCATGGTATGTTGTATGTAGCTTTTTCTAGAGTTAAAAGAAGAAGTGACTTAAAAGTTCTTTTACCTCAAGAGAATAACCATCATACTAGAAATGTAGTATGGAAAGAAGTATTAAATAATACTGAGATGAAGAACAATTTAACAATATTGATTTTTTCCGTAAGTACTTTTAAGATTGTTATGATTTTTACCGGACTTTTTATGTGTTTATTTATTTTCACATCTCCATCAGACGCCTCAATAATAAAAAAGTTCCAAGCCCTGACAATATCCCCAACACATCAATTACAAACCTGGCTCATCTACCATCAAATTTCTCCCCTAAATAAATTGAACTTCATCACTTCCCATCTCATAGGAAAGTCACCCATACCCAAGCATTGAAAAACACTAAAACATCATATTTACTTATCATATTGGACGTTTTAAGTGATCATCAAAATCAACTTGATAACTTACCATCTTCTCACATATAATTAAGGACATTCTACTCACACCCAAACAGTGAAGAACATTAAAACGTCATATTTTTGTATCATACTAGAAGTTTTAAACTGTCATCAAAATAAACTTGGTACTTTACATCTTCCTCCATACAATGAAGAACATTCTACTCACACATGTACATACAAGAACAGTGAAGAACACTAAAACGTCATGTTTTTGTATCATACTAGAAGTTTTAAACGGTCATCAAAATCAACTTTGTACTTTACATCTTCTCACACACAATGAAGAACATTCTACTCACATACATATATACCCAAACAGTGAAGAACACCAAATAGGTCATGTTTTTGTATCATACTAGATCCTTTTAAACGTTCATCAAAATCAACTTGATAACTTACCATCTTCTCACATACAATGAAGATCGTTCTACTCACACACATATATACCCAAACAGTGAA
>JAGFPH010023783.1:1088-11733 GCA_018207615.1 Philaenus spumarius
TTAATTAATTGTTAAAATTCTCAAATCCATAGGCTAACTTATTGAAATTAGTATCCTTCTATAAAGTTACACTATAAAAGAAGTACTTATCACATTGTCAACATACCAAGCAATTTGTTTAGGTATTTGATTCTGAGTATCAAATATTCTATAACTTCTTCTCAAATCAATAGAACCTATCCACAGTTTCCCCAGTTTATTCAGTAGTGCAATTTGCCTGTATCCAGGGGAGACTTCCATTGCTACTATTGTGGTTTCTTCATCTCCAAAATCTATATACTGTTTGGACAAAAATATAAACTATAAGGCAGTTATATTAAACTTTATTTCCTAATATTCCAAGATTATTCATCAAGTATGTCCATATGTATTATTACACAACAATTTTAGTCTCCCTAAACTGCTGAAAAATTTAATAAAGAATACAGATAATGTAATTTTAATGTGAAATTTTTTATTTTTCACTTGTAATTATATTTTGAAATTTAGGTGAAACAACAAAACTAATTTACAAAATGGTTTAAAAATTGTAAAATACAACCACACCATTTTTTTAACTCAAATAACGTACACAAACTTTAAAACCCTTCTTATTGCCATTTATTTAAAAACTGTTAGGTACTGCTTATACCGAAAGAATATATGATATGCTATATATCATTAGCGATATACAGTCGTGGTCATAGAAATTGCATCACCTATGATTGTTATCTTTTTGATCCTAAATGTGTAAACAAATCCTAAATATTGCAAAGTCTAAGAATAAAGATAAGCTGAAACAGGCAATCGAAAAAGTGTGGAATAAGGAGATTAGTGACAAAATTGTAAAAAATTTGATCGACTCAATGCCAAACAGGATCGCCTCAGTTATCACGGCTAATGGGGGTTCGAAAAAATACTAGTTTATATTATTATTTCAATAAATATATTTTTAATGTTTTTATAAAATTTTTCCAAATAAATTCATATGAATATGTAAAAAACAATTTTTTTCTTAAATTCCTCGTTAACACTAAAAATTTTATTTATAATTTTATGAATATTATTTATTTTTTATTTCGGTTTTAACCATTTTTCACTGCTCATAACAGAATCTTTTCCTTTGCAAAATATTTTAAAATTATCAAAAGGTAAGAACAACATTGGTTTAAGGAGATCCTTCATTATTTTTAAGTGTTGCAATTTCTATGACCACGGCTGTATGATACATCAGATTCAGATTTAAAGAGAGGCAATGAAAAAGTTTTGGACCAGAATAATTGAAACCATATCACAAGTTACTTATCGCTTAAAGAGCTGTTTGCTGGTTGCCTTCTTGTATAATCAGTATCGTACGATATTACAAATTAGAATCATGACTTCACAAAGAGAATAATTGAATTCAACAATTCCATTTTGATTAATTCAGTAAAAGCACATCAGTGTATTTGGAATAATTCAAAACAAATTTGTATGGCCCTAAACAATATATATATATATATATATATATATATATTTTAAAACTCAACTATTTTCTTGATCCACACAGCTACGTTCCTTTTCTAAGCACAAGTTTAAACTATTCGGAACTTCACCAGCTTCATTTTATGTTAGAGCAGCCCATTGTTGTTTATGCAATTGCTCAGCCTTGCAAGCAGAATTGCTCTGATTGGGTCCTTCAAGGATGAACACACAGCTGAATCCTTCAATGATTTCTTTGGTGCTCTTTAGTGTAACATTTTTTCTAATACTATATTATTTAAAAAATATAAGCCTTAGGAAATCAACAGAAAAATATAAATATTATATAAAAATTTAGGCCTACAATTTTGTTGTATTTGCTAACCTGGAGCTGAGCATGTTCGGATTCATTAAGTAAATACAGCTCTCTCCCTCTAGCTATGAGAGCATGTGTGTATCTTTCACCACTTATGACAACCCAAACAGTAGCAGGAGAATATGGACCTGTATGAAACACATAGTTAATCAACTAAATTACAATAACTTAAAGTACCAGAGTTTAATACAGTAGGACATTAAACTTGACACAATGTGGACTATGAGGGCGTAGAGTTTCGGGGTTGTCGAGTTATGCAGAATGCAAGGATTAATGTATAAGTTTTAATAAACACATGCTTATTTCACATAAAAAATATAAATTTAATAGTTATCTATAACATAACAAAAGTAAAGTCCAGTAGGTCTAATAGATTTTTTAAAATATTACCGTAGAGTACTTATACAAAATAAAAAAGAAGAAAAATAAAATTTGCTTTAATGACGATTGATGTTCATTTTTAATACGGTGATTGGCTGTTTGCAGGAGGAAGAGAAAGTCCATTGCAGACAATCCTTGTTTGTCAAATAACACAAGGCTCCTTCAATGAATCCTCACTGTGGCTCACTTTTCTCTTGTTTACTGCTTTCATTGTCACACTGCTGCAACAATCTCATCGTCTCTTAATGGTTCACTGGCTCCATCGAGATCCATCTAGTCTCTAACATCATCGGACGAATTTTCTTCAAATCCTGGAATCTTCTTCATCAGATCGACCAACTCAGAATTTCCAGTTTTCTCCACTACTCCAGTGGAGCCCAAAAGATCTAAAAGTTTTCTCCATGAGCGAATGAGGGTTATGTGTTCCAGTTCATTAAAAGATTTAGCGTTCTAGCCAATGACATCTAATAATTAAATTTGCTTCAACTTATCAATCAAACCATGGTCTATTTCCATGGATAATACTAAAGAAGAAAAGCTGCCAAAGCACCT
Source organism: Philaenus spumarius (assembly GCA_018207615.1). Taxonomy (NCBI): domain Eukaryota; kingdom Metazoa; phylum Arthropoda; class Insecta; order Hemiptera; family Aphrophoridae; genus Philaenus; species Philaenus spumarius. The sequence continues at coordinate 3,838 of JAGFPH010023783.1, forward strand.
TGATCCATCGGCCGGCACAATGATGTCACATTAGGAGGGAGATACATTGCTAATGTACTGGGAACTAAAACAATTTTAAATTTTAATATTTAATGAATGCTGTTTCTGCTCGTATTTGTGCCAGGCCGAAATGTATATGAATCTGTCTAAATAGTTCAGTGAATGGTCTAATATTTCAGTATTCCATGCATACGCAGGCATGAACATGTCTGGACCTGCCATCTGTCGGGAATTGTGAGAGGCTTTTATTGCAGTACTTTTAGAGTCATTGCAACAGAGTGTTTCTAGAAGTGTACGTCAGAAAGCCATGGAGTAACGACACAACATTAAGTTTTTCCACGAGATGTTGGCGCAAGGGTACGGGCAGGATGCTCTGAGTTGGAAATGTGTGTACGATTGATTTGCATGCTTTCGCGCTGGCAAAGAATCGGTGGAGGAAGTATCGCACTCGGGACGACCATTCACATTGAAAGTGTGCGAGCGATGCTAAAAAAAAGATCGGTGATTGACTCGCGATTAATACTAGAAGAAGTGGGTATTAGCAAAGACTCAGTGGGGGCAATCGTCCATGAAGAATTGGGCAAACGCAAGATTTGTTCATGATTTGTGCAACACATCCTAGTAGATAGTCGAAAAGCAAGACTTTTGAGGCCAGTGGCAATTTCATCGATATGCGTGACCAGGATCCGACTTTTCCATTGTCACAGGAGACGAGACTTGGTGTTACCAGTAAGAGCCCAAAACGAAAAGACAATCAATGCAATGTGGCGGTCTCCTTCTTACTCGCGACAAACAAAAAGGCACATGGAAAAATCTTAAGTGAAAACCATGTTGATCACATTTTTTTACAAAGAATGAATCATCCATAAGGAATTCGTTCCTGCTGGCCAAACGATGAATGCCACATTCTACTTGGAGGCTCTCAATCGTTTGTTGCAGCGCATCCGGCATGTTAGGCCACAAATGTTCCAAACCAAAAATTGGATGTTACTGCACGACAATGCACTATCGCAAACCAGCATCAATGTACGCCAATTTTGACTCAGCGTCAACAGTTTTGCAACACCCATCGTACTCTCCAGATCTGGCCTGCTGTTTTTTTTTTTTGTTCCCACATTTTAAGAAGGCCTTAAAGTGATCACGGTTTGCAGACGTCGAAAAGATTCAGAACCAAGTTTCGGCAATTCTGAAAACAATTCTATGTGAAGACATCTCCAACAGTTTTGAGGCGCTATACGATCGTTGCCAGAAGTGCGTTGTGTCTGGTGGAGAGTTTTTTTGAAGGCCAATAAAGGTATTTCTAATGTACATTCTGTTTTTATCATACCATTCACCGAATTTTTTAGACAGACCTCGAATATGTTTGTGTTATGTGAACAGTGGTGTTAGTGTTATCGGCTAGCCTGATGATGCTGCCTGTGGCAGCGAAACATGTAGCCACTACTCCAGAGAGACAAAGTTGTTGTTGTTGTTATCAAATGGCTCCAGTTGGTTCACGCCATCTTCTGTCGTGCTTCCCAGTACAGTCCAGGCCAATCCTTTCTCTTCTGCTTGTCCATGTCCAGCTTCCTGCAAACCAATAGGTGGTCCTTGTCCATAATGGAATTCGGGCATTCACATAATGTGCATTTATCCTGGTTTAGTATTTTTATTCTTTTTAGATGTTCAGCCAAGCAATCGTGTCCGGTTGCAAGACGAAACAGTGCAACTGATTCTCCTCTCTGTAGGTCTTTGACTTCTTCGTACAGGTTAATTATGTCTCTATACGGCTTGTCCTTGATATCCTCCTTGACTCTGCTGGTAGATTCCGTTTGTGATTTACTTTTGATAGTGTTGATCCTTGATTTAAGTGTGGGCACTCTTCTTGGCTTCTGCACTATGTGGGTTCCCCGTCTGGCCAACTCGTCAGCCAGCTCGTAAAGTACTACTATTGATTTCAACTATGGTATGTTAATTAGTTTAAAGTAGTTCTAAGGCTAAACAATGAATACATTGGGCCGTATGAATAAAACTAGAGCAAATGCTCGTGAGTATGAGCACTGAGTAAAAGTTTTTGCTCTTGAGTAAAATGTCTGAGTATAAGCAAATGCTCATTTTAATATGAATAACCATTACCTTACACTCACACCTTATACTCATACCTTTTACTCAAGAAAACTGAGCATTTATTTCAACTAAGAGATATTTATATCAAACAGCTCATTTCAACTATGAAATAATACAAAGCATAAAGGTTATGTTCGAAAATTTGAGTGTACTGGGTCTCTGTTTTATAAGAATAATTATTAATACAAATGTATTATTACTAATAAATAATTATAACTATGTCCAGTTCTGGAAATTCAGACTTCGACTGTGATTTTGAAAATGGTAAAGGTAATATGTCTGAAAATAGTTCATTACTTTTTTTTACAAAAACTCTGAAAAAGTTTCCAGAGCTCTTAGAAAAATCTTAAGTGCCTACAATCATGAGGCGCTAAAAAATCTCACTAGTGTTTACCAACAAAATTTTGGTAAACCTATAACCTCAAAGCAAATTAAAAAAAAACAATATGAAAAGTTGATTGAAGACAAAAACCGACAGAAATAAAACTGGAAACAGGCCTATTAAGTTGAATTCATGGGAAAAGATATTAATGGAGTTGATGCTAGCCGATTCTAACCCTAATATAGTTCAAACTCCAGGTAAGTGTAATTTATTTACTATTAGGCCTAATACCAAACTACAAAATAGAAAAAACATTATTTTCTAAATTTTCCTTTAGTTTACTTTTACTATGCCTATACAGTATTATAAATTTTAATAATAGGTCTACCGACCTATATTTATTCATGGAAAAGTAATATTGTAAATTTCATTTTTCTTACAGGGGCTTTGGTATTTGGAGTAACTAGTCCTGAGCAAGCAAATATTAGACCTACTGAGAAAGAGATCCAACAAATTTTTGATTCTGCTTCAAAAATATTTGATAAAAAGAAAAGCTAAAAAGAAAAAAATGTTAACGGGCAAATATGAAACAGATGCCGCAGTAGCTCAAAGTGATTACTTTAAAAGACAGTTGCTTGAAATTATTAATATAGACTTATAAAATAAACATATAATTTTTTAATAAATTTAAATTAAATTTTATATAATTTGTTAAAATGTACAAATTATGGTTGTTTAAATCTTATTTATTTATACTGTATATTTATCTTGTTTATTGTATTTTTTTGTCTGGTTTGTTTGAGGATTAATATATGGTGTCATAAGCCATGGTTCAACACCATAGCCAGAATCACCTAATAAAACACAATTATTAAAAGTTCTTAGTTTTGCTCTTCCTACATTTGAATTTTTTCAAATTCTGGCACCATGCACCGAACCAGGCCAGCTAGGATTAATGCTTGTAAAGTATTCTTTAGCATTACATGCGACTTGGACATTAAAAAAGCAAAACCGTTTTAAAATTTTAACGTGTGTACAGTCCACTACACCAATACACGAGGGAAATTTAAAACGGTTTAGCCACTCGGCCTTTTCAATATTTATTTCTTCTTGAGAACACGGAAATTTAACCCAAAGGTGAGCTTTCTGATAGCATTTGAAACGTCATTGATGGTTTTGCACACAGTAGATTGATTAAGGTTAAATTCATTTGCAATCCCTGACTGATATCCTGGATTTGCCATGTACCGCAAAAATATTTGTATCCTTTGTTTGGAGGTTAAAGCGCCACCACTTGTTTCTTCACTCAGACCCAGAAAATGTCCACTAATCCAAGCTAAATTGCCTTCATCAAAGCGATATAATGTTTTATAGTTTCTTGTTTCACAACATAAACGAGGCTTGTACACTTTTTCACGACGCAAATTAATTGGTAACTGTGCCATTTTAAAATTTGAGTCTACAACTGACCAGACTCAGGTTTTCAAGAGCAATTGCTCACACTTTGGAGTATTTGGTTCTTTTTATTCATACAGGGATCGGGAGCAAAAGCTCAGACTCAGAGCAAAAGGTGGCATTTGATATTTTTGAGTAAAAGCATAAGCAGTTGCTCACCTTTATTCATTATTATTAGAGTATTTGCTCCAAAAAAGTTGAGTAAAAGTATTTGCTCATTTTTATTCATACGGCCCATTGCCTTCATTTCATTGTCTTCAGTTTATTGAACATCAGGATGAGTTGAAGCATTGTTCATTAGGAGAACTGCTTTCATAGGAAGATTTGTGGACTTTAAAAATGTTTCAACCTGAGGTATAAACTGCTGAGAAAACCACTCTTTGAATATTGATTCCTGCATCCAAGCATTAGGCTGGTTTCTATACCAAATAGGTAAATCAAAGCTATTATTTGTATATTTTATATTTTTAAAAGCTCTTGGTTTTTTTTGATTTTCCGATCAATGCTAGTTTCAACTTGTGTTTTCCGGTTGCATTGCTACACACGAGAATAGTAATCCGTTTTTACTTCTTTTATATCCTGGAGCCAATTTTTCAGTTTGTAAGACTCATTAATTAATTACTTCTGCATTATTTTTATACTTTTGGGATTTGGTACCATTATAGGTTGTGTATCATAAAGCATTGCAATAAAGGAAATAGTGATGTCGAAGCAAACCACACGAATTAAAGTAATATTTATTAACCCTCCAAGTGCTGACTATATTGCTCTTTAGTGCTAAGGGTTTTTTTGGTTCCGTGCATGCTTATTAACTAAAATCATTATAAAATATTCACTAACAGTAAAGTAAGACTTATTATACATCATTTTAATCACAATTACATGCTCTTTACAGTAAATAGCTTTAACAGGCTTACCTTATAATTTTTATCCTGTTTTTTTTTTTTATTAAAGTAGAAATTTAAAAAAAAAATTTGTTGTGTTCTAAAACCTCTCACTCAAAATATGTACAAAAAAAGTAATGTAGAAAATTCAATATAGCCAAAAGTTACAAAATTTTATGGTGAATAGAAATATACATAACACTAATACTTTGCTGTAAAAAACTAACTTTTTGTCTATAAAAAATGGTTTTTTCGCACAAAGAAGAAAAACTTGCCTCTAAAGGTATAAAAGTACTGTCTAGGCCTAATATTTATGGTTTTAATTTGTTATAAGGGAATAACACACACATTATATACAAGAAAAAAAATAAGAAAAAATATTTACAGTTCAAAGTCTCTAAAAATCACTATTTTCAAACGTACCTCTAATAGCACTTAAATTGCTAAGTTCACTCATAATTACTTTAAAAATAAATAAACATTTACAAAAACAAATAAAAATAAACTGATCTAAACTAAAACTAAAAATGAATAACAACTAGTGGATAAACAAACAAAATCCGAGTTCCGAGCGTCTATCTACGCGTACTACACGACTAGATAGTTGATTTAACAATTCTGCCGAAGGTTTGTTTGAGTTGATATCGTTATGAAACTCTGAATTATAATAAAGTGACTCTTTCTAGACACAATCATACATAGAAGTCCCCGATTGTATTAAAAATAGCGGCGTTGTACACATTTACAAAATGTGTTGCGCATACGTCGCATGTGCGATGTTAGCACTGTAACGCGACTTTTATACATTGCATATACGACGTTAGCACTTGGAGGGTTAAAGAATTATTCATCTAGCATGTAAAATTTTCAATCAGCGTTCTTCTGAATGTAGGCCCTACTCCTCCTCAAATTTAATATCCATGGCCACAGTTGTTAATAGTTACATTGATCACTCAAAAATGCTTTTTTTCTCATTTTTACCATTTTCCAACAGCTTATCACAAATTCACAAAACATACACAAACAAATTTACTGAAATTTGTACTGGACAATGTCTGTCGGGTCAGCTATTAATGAAATATTTCTTAAAAAGCCAGTTTATTCAAATGTGTATGATTTAGCAAATATTTTAGTTGAAAATGTGAGTCAACAAGCTGTAAATACAGTACATAAACATCTCACATCATCGTAAATTAATTTAGGCCTAAATTTACATGAATAAAATGAATAGTTGAGTCATTCATTTACTTGTAAAATACTTGATGGTTTAACAATGTAAGTAACGTAAAGAGCATTCGGTAGCTTAGGACTAATCAAATTAAAGTTAAAACAATGTACATAAAACATACCCTTTTCAAAAATATACATCGGGTTTAAAAAAAAATGTTTCACTGTCAGTAGTTATAATGGTCTACATAAAAAATTGCATTAAATTTGTAAGTTTGATGTAGCCTATTTCAGTTTTTGTGGAAAATTCAAGACATGTTAATATACTCTATATCTCTATAATATACAAATGAACGTTTCTTTGTATCTTTGCCCTCTACCGACTCAAAAACTATTCAACCGTTTCACTAAAAATTTCACAGTTTATCCATAGGTCTATCATTACCAGGAATGTTAGTAGTTACAATGACTAGAGTCTAAGAGGTTGAAATGGGGTAGCACCCCTATACAATACAAATAAATTATACTAACTTTGTGTAATATTATTCTTAAATGATATAAAACCATTTGCAATTCGATTAGTGAAGTGAAAGGGTACTTACGTATTATAAGGAAGCCACTCATTTTAACCATTCCCGCGCTACGGAAATTTCGGACCGCTCACACTGTAACGCTACATACCCCCCAAAAACTAAGTTCTCAATAAGTCAACGCTAATTTTTTTATACCAAAAAATGAGACATGGGAGGGGAAAATAGTTTTTTTAGTCAAAATTGGTTTATTTGACATCAAAATCGGAGTTATCTGGTTTTTCCATTTTTTCCAGCAGATTACATGAATAAAAATATTTTTGCATAAAAAATTAATTTCTAACACAAACAATACTCACAACTTATAAGAACACAACAAAAGAAAAAAAATAAAACAACGAACGCAGTACAGTTTTGCACGGAGTCTGCAAGTGAACTGACTTGCGAGTTAATTCGTCTACAGCGTTAGCGTTGCTCCAACCAGAGCATGAGTGGTGTAACGTGACAACATATTTGCTCCTCCCACAACAGTCGGAGGATGGAGTCGATCGTCATTATGGTTTTTAACCAAGAAATATGTTGCTCAATAACTGCTGCACTCAAACGGCAAAAGTGAAAACTACTTAGTCCTGAAAATACACTCAATGTTTAAAAGCGAGTTTATTTGTCCACAGCATTTCGGGTAAAGTCTAAATTGGCGGTTATATTCGTCTACAGCACTGCAAGGGTTGAACGTTGTTAAAAAAAATAGCCTGAAGGGTTCTAACTTACACTCTCTAGTCTTAGTATGTTTCTAGTATGTAAACATATATAAGTTTGTAACATTTCAGTTTACTAAAAAAGAGTTTTAATTTCTAAACATAACTTATGTAATACCTAACCTAGCAACGTGGATTTACCTCGGACCAAAGAGGAAAGTGTCCATTTCCTTCAAGAAAGGCATGCATTGCCTACAACAAAAGTTTGTGTGAATAAATTTATCGCTGAGTGTTTTTATCAGTATTTGGGCCGGCGATCGTTTGGCATTTCGTCAGTGAGTTGTCGGCAATGGCTTGTAGCACACCAACTACTGATGAGTGCTGTGACTAAAGACTATAGGTTAGTACCTTTCAGGCTATTTTTTATGCTTGAATTTTTGTTGCAATACAAAACAACTTACAATAGATGTTACTAACTTATATTAGTTTTTTTTTAATCTCAAAACGTCTAAAAATAGTATGTAATAGAAAACGTCTAAATATAGTGACCTCCGTATAATACATAAGTACCAGTCAAAGTAATGAAATGAATAAACTAGCATTACAATCAACTCAAACAATAGCGAAGCATTGCAGGGTCCACTAGTGTCTCATAATTTTGTAAAAGCACCAGAAATTAAAAAAAAATTTGATTGACTATATGCTGAAATAGAAATTACCTGGTAGTTTGGAAA
>JAGFPH010023784.1:0-11733 GCA_018207615.1 Philaenus spumarius
GGTTGGCGTGCGAAGCACGCAATGCATTTTATATTGAAACTACTTCCAACACGGGGGTTGGCGCGTGAAGCACGCAATGCATTGTGTATTGAAAATTATCCTAATACGGGAGTTGGCGTGCGAAGCACGTAATGCATGTGTATGAAAATACTCTCAAGACGGGGGTTGGCGTGAGAAGCACGCATTGCACTATGTATTGAAAGTATTCCCAATAATGGGGTTGGAGTGCGAAACACGCAATGCATTGTGTATTGAAATTTCTCCTAATACGGGAGTTGGCGTGCGAAGCACGCAATGCATTGTGTATTGAAAATACTCCCAACACGGGGGGGTAGGCGTGCGAAGCACGAATTGCATTCTATATTGAAAACACTCCCAACACGGGGGTTGGCGTGCGAAGCACGCAATGCATTGTGTATTGAAATTTCTCCTAATACGGGGGTTGGCGTGCGAAGCACGTAATGCATGTGTATGAAAATACTCTCAAAATGGTGGTTGGCGTGCGAAGCACGCATTGCACTGTGTATTGAAAATCCTCCCAATACAGGGGTTGGCGTGCGAAGCACGCAATGCATTGTGTATTGCGATACAAACCTGTATGATTGCATACCACCCGCATGAGGCGCGCCTGGTACGATTTCATACCGGCCGCAGTGAACGTGTTAAGGGGCCCACACACGATCATTTAACTGCACAGTTTATCCCGTTTGACGTCATGTCTGAGCGATAAACTGAGTAAACTGCGCAGTTCAGGCAGATTTTTACGCGAGAGACTCTACTTTGTACCGCAAAAACTGCGCAGTTAGCTCAGTCAATCGAACACTTTGCACAATTTTGTGTAGTCGTTTCATCTCTTACTATATTATTTAAGTAGACCACACACCACACAGTTCACACAGTTCTCAGAACTGTGCAGTTTTATTTGCACAGATAAACTGCTTGAGACGTGTGTAGACACCCACATCTCTCTATTCTATTGCATAAAAAATCCCTGTCATTCGCGCAAAAACTCTGGCCCTAATGTGCCTGCGTCAGGATCCAAGTTACCACTGCTGAGCTGAAGCGAGTGTACGAACGTACGTGAGTAACAATGTAATACAATCATAGATTAAACTTTGGGGTTATGTTTACAACTTCAATGAATAAGTACAAAGTCTCGTGAAGTTGATTTTGTTTAAATATGAGTTATAGAACTAATGTAGGCTATACTACGTTATAAGATTTGCGTTGAGGTTATAAAATGAATAGAAATACAACAACCTTGTATCATCAATAAAGGCCAATTCATTTACTGTATAAATTCGTTTAACTTCGGAAACATTCGTACATCTTCGTATAAAATGTAAACAAATGTTCGATTATTAATTTCTTCATTATAATATTAATAACTTCTAAATCATTTGATATATCAATATGAAATAAAAAGCACAATAATAATAATAATGTTCTTTTTTTGATTTCGATATAATATAACAACAATACTAGCTGGCCCGATCCAGCTTTGCACGGAGAGACAAATCAAAGTAAAATATGGGGATTTTTAGTTACTATACCCACAAACGCCCCTAAAATTTCGAATTTTTTTAAAACCTTTCTTAGCGAGCACCTTGGGCTCTAGAGGAAGCTACATACCAAATTTCATTCCAACCCGTTCGGTGGTTTTTTTTACAACTTTGACCCACAAACCCCCCCCCCCCCCTCCTACAATTTCGAAGTTTTTGAAAACCTTTCTTAGCGAGCATCTAGAGCCCTAGAGGAAGCTACATACCAAATTTCATTCCAATCCGTTTGGTGCTTTTTGAGATTTCGTGATGTGCGAGTCAGTGAGTGGTATTTGGATTATATATATAACTATATAAATACAAAATTTCAACAAATAGACCTAGAATTTTATAATCCTTATAATTTTGTAGGCCTACATATTTACCATCATAGTTAGGTAGCCCTAAATAAAGACTGTTGTTTTTAATAGTAGTTTTATAAGTTATGCATTTCTGATCTGTATCTAATTAATCTGGCTGTGATTTTTCACGGGGGCTTACTATTATTAATTAAAAACCAATTATCTTTGAATACATTATCACCCGTGCTGCCAAGTACTATATACACGCACCACAGTCCAGCTCCATAGCAAAATTGATATTTAGAAACAAACTGAAACCAAGCATACAGGATGCTTCGCAACCATTCTACCAAATTTTACCATTCTATTCAGCAGGTCAAAACTAGAAAATGATGCACAACATATAACGTGTGTCCTATCTTGCTTGGTTTAAAAATTGTCTGCCTATATGTGTGTTGAAGAAAAATATTATTTTATGAACAAATTTTAAGATACAACAAAATTTGGACAATTTAAAGACAAATCCAACGTACACTTTTTGAAGTTATACATCTTTGCGCCCGTTGTAATCGGGATGGGGTGTCGGTCGAGAAACCGCGTCACGCGTTATAGGAGTAAAATCCGGAAAGTGCCTTTTTATACCTTTCTTCGTATAGTCTTATACTTTCCTATACTTAAAAACGTCGGATTGATTTGAAACTTTGTACACTTATCAAGGACCTATGGCAATGCAATATTAATTTTGTTGGATAAGTAAGCACTGATCATGGTCCCCAGAACACGACGTGATTTTCACCCCCTTCAAAACGTCGGATTGATTTGAAACTTTGCACACTTATCAAGGACCGATGGCAATGCAATATTAATTTTGTTGGGTGTAGTAAGTGAGCACTGATCATGGTCCCCTGAACACGTTTTCGGCAGTCATTAAAAATTTCATATGCAGGGTGATTCACGACGATATGCAGAAACTTCGGGAGCTTATTCATTTTGTTGGGCGTAGTAAGTGAGCATTGATCATAGTATTCATAAGCGTATGTAACAAAGAAGGAAAAAATGGGATATTAATTTTAAAATATGCCTTCAGTGTTGGTTAGTGTTTTTATAAAAGAATAGGCTATCATCTACAAAATAGTAGGGCTACTCCTAAGTTACGACTAGTTTTTCCCAAAATATATTAAATCAATAGTAGGTCTACCTGTCTATACCATTGGATGGCCAAAGAAGTATAACTTCCACCGTCTGGTCCGACGCAGACCCAAATCTTTTATCATTGAGTCAAGGATAACTGAGAAAATACAATATTTCAGGTGAAAGTGGTTTTCCCAGATTATTGAAAAAATTCATAATATGAGTGGTGTATTAGCAATGAGTAAAGAACTAATAAGAAGCGCAACGCTTATGGAGAATAATCAGCCCGGTTGGTTGCCGCCAAATCGAGCTTAGCGCGGCAGCCGTCAGGCAGCGCTGGCTGAATTTCATATTGACTTCTATGAATTTAACTCAAACCGTTCATGAGATAATTTCTTTTCAAAAACACTCTTAAAGACAGTCAACTTGTAAACTAAGTAATATAGGACATGCTCTATCGTATTATTTGCGTATTATTTTTATTTCAATATTTGTAAATTTAGTAGGAAAAAATCTTAGGTTAGGCCTAGACCGATGAACCAACACATGTATTTACATTTATTACCATAGCAACCAATTGAATAAGATAACAGATAAAATAGCTATTTGCTAAAATATTTCCATTAAAAGCTTATTTCAAAATTTGAAGCAATTTTTTATATTCCCAACTTTTAGGTTAGGTTTTTATTAAAGTGTACACCTGAGCCTTGCTGGTTCTTTTAACCTTTCCTGTTGAACAACATGGTAATGTTTGGTAGAATTGTTGCGAGCCAGTAGACCTAACTTATTAAAATGTTTCGGAACATTTCTTACATTAAGTATAACCTTGGTTGCACGTTAATTATTTACAAAATTGTTTCTAGTAATTTTTGCAAGATAAAAAACAAATTAATTAGTCAGAAAGGTGTACGAAACAACCATAGAATTATACTTAATACCATAGTTCAACCTACACCGGTCGCTATCGTTATCGTGTTCAGACGCTATCGAGACAGATGGAGACCACGCCAAAAACAGCTGTTCGTTTCGGGTCAGATCATGTGACGTGGAAGATCATCGTCGAGATAAGAAGGTAATTTACTAACTGAGATAATGTTTTTTTTTCAACGGACAATTCTAACAAATAAGGCAATGTCTCCTTTACTTTCCCGTCAAATTGCAATTTTTTAAATCCCTTAAAAAAATGTGTTCCAAACAAAGAAATTTTTTAAAATTTCATGTGTTTATTATATTATTAATTTCTTTACATTCTGCGCAAAGCCCTAATGAGGGACTGAGCGTGGAATATTACATACATAAGAAGCGAACATCAATAGAAAGATTCTAGTTTTAAGGCAGTAAGACCGAAGAGTATTGAAATTCCATACTCATAAATCGATACTAATATTATAAAGAGGTAAAATTTGTTGGTTTGTTTGTATGTATGTAATATTCCACGCTAAATATAAAAAGCTACACTATCCCAGAGTAACATAGGCTATCAATCATTTTGATAAACACATTTTTCTTTCAATATTTCTAAACTTCGTAGGAAAAAATCTTAGCCTAGACTGATGAACCAACACATGTATTTACATTTATTACCATAGCAACCAATTGAATAAGATAACAGATAAAATAGCTGTTTTCTAAAATATTTCCATTGAATAAGTTTTTATTGAATACCAACTTTTATTGAATAAGTTGAAGTATTATGGGATTGCTGGGTCCGAGAATGATTTCTTAAAATCCTACCTCTCTGATCGATGGCAAAAGGTCTTTGTTAATGGTGTATTTTCCTCTGGTAATAAAATTAAATTTGGAGTGCCTCAGGGTTCGGGTTCTTGGTCCCTTCCTGTTTCTAGTTATGATAAATGATCTGGAGGCAAATGTCTGCTCCCAGGTGGCCATGTTTGCAGACGATGTGATTTTTTTTCAATCTGACCAATGTCTACAATCTTTGAACAAATACACTGGTACAGTCTTGCATGAAGCCAATGTTTGGTACAGTGCCAACAAAATTTTATTAAATGTAGACAAGACACACGAAATTGTGTTTACCCTTAACAGGGCTATGTGCGAGGCTAATGATAAACCTGTTAAACTGCTTGGCATGCATTTAGATGTAAAGTTGACTTAGGGGTAGCACATTGACTCTGTTTGTAAAAGATTGTCTAAAGCTTTGTACCTGATTAGACATTTAAGAAACTGTTTACCTAAAAGCTATCTAAGAACTGTTTATTTTGCCTATTTTCATAGTGTACTATTGTTTGGTCTTCTATTTTGGGGTAATTCAGCAGAGTGTTGCTCTTGCAGAAAAGAGCTATTAGACTGATCACATTTAGTTCATGTAATGAGCATTGTAGGTCTTTATTTAAGCAGAGGCCAACTGTCATAAGTCAATATGTTTTTGAATGTTTGATGTTCACTAAATCGAAACTTGGTAGATTGGTGATGAACCATAATGTGCATACCTACAATACTAGAAAAGGCATGCTTATACCTAAGCCCTTTGCAAGACTAAGTATAACCCAGACGTCCTATCAATATATTGGTATGTCCATGTTCAATATGCTCCCTGTTGGAGTTTTTTCTGTAGACATTAAGAAATTTAAAAAAATTATGTATGTCTGGATTTGTAATAATCCTTTTTATAGTTTAAGTGAGTTTTTTCAGGCTGAAGTTAGGAACATTGTTTTTTAGTATTGTTAAATGTTGCCCTGATTTTTGTTTTATGCTATTGTTGTGCGGTAGTGATGTATTTTAGTAATTAGTGCATTTATGTTATTACTTGACAAGATCAATACACTGTAGCATGTCTCTAGATTGATAAATAAATCAAATCAAATCAAAATTTGAAGCAATTATTTATATTCCTAACTTTTAGGTTAGGTTTTTATTAAAGCGTACACCTGAGCCTTGCTGGTTCCTTTAACAACTTTATTATAACTGCTGTTATAAAATATACGAAATAATTTGATTTGAACATTTAACATTATTTACCATCTTAGCTTTGAGGTTATTATTAATCCTACACCTTATTATAAAATAAACATAACATGATTATACTGTTTGTATAGAAGTTGCAACGGGGTTGGCGTGCGGAGAACGCAGGGGTTACCTCTACTAGTCGATACTAATATTATAAAGAGGTAAAATTGGCTTGTTTGTTTGTATGTAGAAGGTAATCTCTGGAACTACTGGACCGATTGAAAAAAATAGTTTTACTGATAAAAAGCTTCACTATCCCTGAGTAACATAGGCTATATTTCATTTTGATAAACACATTTTTTTATTTCAATATTTGTAAATTTAATCAGAAGGAATTCTTAAGTTAGGCGACTGATGAATTACCATAGCAACCAATTGAATAAAACAGCTGTTTGCCTAATCTTTCCATTAACACCTGGTTTCACACTTTGAGGCAACTATTTGTATTTATTACTTTTAGGTTAGGTTTTTAATAAAGTGTTGGCTGGTTCCTTTCACCTTTGTTATAAAATATACGAAATAATTTGATTTGAACATTTTTCATTATTTACCATCTTAGCTTTGGGGTTATTATTAATCCTACACTATAGTATAGAGAAAGTATAGTGATCCAAAAAAAATCGATGTTGAGATTTTTGTGGAAATATCCGTTTTGGGACCCCCTGAGTCCAAAAAAGTATTTTTTACAAAATATCAGTACATGTAATATTATATAAATTATATCAGGATAATACGATCAGTTTGAGTACAATTTTCCGCCAATCCTAGCTTAACCCTTTTATTTGGTACTGAAGTAGGTCTCGAGAATGGAGGAACTCCGAAACGCGTCGACGAACTCAAATAAAAGGGTTAAGCTAGGATTGGCGGAAAATTTTACTCTATCTGTCTGTATGTATACAAAGCTAGAGAGAAAACTATTCGATCGATAACGAACAAATTTTCACCAAACATGTCAATTCGGCCTGTATAGATGCACGAAAAAAGGTTTTTAAAGCATTATTTATTGTATCCCAAAAATGCTCTCAATGTTGTTCTAATTCTATGTACCTTGTTAAATAAAGATATGCTTTCCAAAAAATACGTAATTTGTAAATTGTATATACATTTCTTTACTTTTTACTTTCTCATTATACTACAGTAGGCCTATAGAGAAAGTATAGTAATCGCAAAAAAATCGATGATGATTTTTTTTGTGGAAATATCCGTTTTAGGACACCCTGAGTCCAAAAAAGTGTGTTTTACAAAATGTCTGTCTGTATGTGTGTATGTATACAAAGCTAGAGAGAAAACTATTCCATCGATAACGAACAAATCTTCACCAAACATGTCAATTCGGCCAGTATGTACACGAAAAAAGGTTTCGAAATTTTTTGAAAAACAACTCCCTTTTTTGCCAAAAAATCAGTTATTATTTTTTATATATAAAAAACGGCACTAACTATTTTGATAAGATTCGGCTTATTTGTAGCCCTTATTTTTACCCTACCATATGTAAAAAACGCATCTTTCTAAAAATTCTCGTTTAGGTATTAATAATAATAACAGATTTTTGGGGTTTTTTGGCTGGAAAGGGGGTTGTTTTTCAAAATTGTTCAAAACCTTTTTCGTGCATCTATACAGGCCTAACTGACGTGTTTGGTGCAAATTGGTTCGAAATCGATCGAATAGTTTTCTCTCTAGCTAATAATAATAATATGTATTAGTTAATCTCATACTTTAATGTCACCTCTCCTACCCCTCCTACAATTATTATGAAGTCACAGTGAATCTGTTTAGTAATTTAAATATGTTTGTGAGAATGTATGTGCCAGTTCCTGGTACTGCTTATTTATTTTGTTTTCTACCAGACCTTTATTGCACGTCTGGTTCCCTCAAAATCGATCCAAATGTAAAATTCACGTGTGCGTGGCGGATTTTTTACCATGCGCGAAGTGAAATTGTACGCTGCGAGCGAAGCGAAGCAGTGCATAATCCGAGGCCGCAAAGTCAAGGCGCAAACTAGCAAAGCGAGTTTTTCCGCTGCGAGCGGAACGAAGAACCGCGTGATCCGGAGCTGGAGGCTGAGGTGCTAGAGAATTCTACTAATATTCAACGCCTTCTTGAGTAGACCAATTTCCCAAATAGTTGGTTGAACCCTAAAAAATATAATAAACTTAATTTTGAACATTCGCCCAACTCAGCGGTTCAGCTGCGTGATAGAATTAATTATTCATTACGTTCAATTTATAATATTTTTAAACTGTCATAAGTTTAAGGTGTTAGTACTACTGTCACTATCACAGCTGTTCTATTGTGTATAAGGAACAGCTGTTTGTAATCAGCTGTTAAGATTATTAAAATTACACTAGACTTTGCTGCAATTATTAACTTAATGTAGCAACTTTTGGAAGACGTTACTAAAAACGTTTCCAAAGGGGAATCCGTATACCAGGAAATCAATAAATAAAACCATCAGCTGTTCGGCAAACCCTCACCTGTTCTTATAAAGGTATAGAAAGGTTATGTGAAACAGGTCGACAGATTAAGCCGTCAACAGTAGGTCAGGGGATATTTCCTTTCAGGGACTGTTGTACGCTAAGTTAGGTTAACGATTATAGGTTGTGCCATAAAGTACAAGAACCGTAACTTAAGATCAAATATTTGGGGATATTGTTGAAATCATTAAAATTTTTGCTAATTGAAAGAAACACAATTTATATTATAAATGGTTATAAAGAGAAAGGGATTTTATATTATTACTCTACTAGCAGGTACTAGTGATGTGGGCCGGGCATATGCCCAGTGGGCTGGTCGTTTAAAAATAGGCATATGCCCGGGCATTTTCCCAAAGCGATTTTAAGCGCCCAAAAACTGGGCGTTTATAAAAAATTTAGTTTAAGGCAGTTTTAACTATTATATTTCATGTTTTAATTATTATAGTTCATGTTTTTAATCTTTAACTGCCTTCAGTGCTTAGTTGTGTTCTTAAAATTAACATTTTAAGGGAGGGGTCATTATCAAGAGATAAGTTGACAAACAACTTAAACCATTAAAATAAACCCCTAAAACTTGTAATATTTTCAATGTGGTGTTTTGAATAAACATTTTATTGCAAAATTGTTAAATAATATCTAATTTACTAACTGCTACTTAAGCAAGTTTCTACTCTGGAAGTCATAAATGTGTGCATAAGGTAAATTTATAATGAATCAATGAATAATTGAATTTATAGTTAAGTATTAAATTTTTGTTAATAAAAAAGTGCTTTTTAACAGCTTTGTATTTCAATAACATGAAAAGGCACTTATAAAATAATTATTTTCATTTTGCTTTTATATGGTCCAACACTGGTTTAAAAAAAATATATATAATTATTTTTGTTGTACAATCATTCATGTTTTTACTTAGGCCTACCAATTTTTACCAATAAACAACCAAAACAAATAACTTTTCACTTGAGGTAGGTAGGATAGTCAAGAATTAAGGTTGTAGTTACATATGAAAAAGATGGATGATTGTAGAGGCATAATAACATATTATACAAGTAATTATTTATTTTAATATAGGCTTTTATGTAAATATGTATAATAAGAGGTTTAAAAAGTTATTTAGAAGAGTGGTCTTCAAATTAATTTCCATTAATTAGGTTTATTAGCCTTTAACTGGATAAACGCCCGGGCGCTTATGGATTTTGGTCGTTTATTTGGGCATATGCCCTGGGCATTTGCCCCGACATTTAAACGCCCGGGCGTTTTACATCACTAGCAGGTACCCGTGGTTTCGAACACGGTAAAAAGATCCGCCGCGTTAAGGGAAGTATAGTAATAAATGTTTATTGTTTTAGGGGTTGCTATTACATTTTCACCCCTTAGCAGCACGCTATAAAATGCAAATATGATTTACATAGTACATATGTATTGTACGAAATAAATGTACCAATTTCCAGCTCTCTAGTCTTAATGGAAGTATAATAATAAATATTTAGGGGTTGTTTATGTAATTAATTCAGTTTGCATAATTAATTCACAAACAAACAATTATTTATAGTACCAGGAGACCGAGCTAAAGCTCGATTATAAGCAGGGCTATGATTTCAATAATAAATATTGGATTATTGAGTTTTGAGGTTAGGCCTATAACATTAAACAACTAAATAAAGGGTATATACAACATTAGGCTTACCTGTAATAAAAATACAGTTTAAAGGATTAACCATAATCTCAACGCTATGCCTCAGAAATAAGTCAGGCCTAAATTAAAGTTTAATATTTCAATATCGATTTAGGCCTACGGCCTAGTTCGCTCACGTCAATAACTATTATTGCAAATTTCCGTGAACATCGTTTAGGTTAGGCCTATAACATTAAACAACTAAATAAAGGGTATGTTTATTTAGCAGAAGTATTCGTTGCCATGGTAACTATAAATAGATACAACATTAGGCTTACCTCTAATAAAATAAATATACAGTTTAAAAGAAAGCAGATGATTATTGTAATGGCATTGAAAACATTTGCATCAGCTGTGCTTTGTATTGTTTAAAATGGACAAATTTCACTTTTTAATTTAATAAAAAGACGTAGAAAACGAATTTTCCCAGACTGGTGACCATTTCCAATCGATTTCTCGTGACCAAAAGCTCCATATAAAATCAAAAAATGAAAAATCCTTAGACGGAGATTCCAGATCCATTTAGCAGACAAACAATTAATTATCTCTCGCTTTAGAAGATAAGATTTCTCAGTAACAACTATGTTTTCACGTTATAGATAATCTTTTTTTTACTCTACTGAGAAAAAATGATATAAAAAATGAATGCAAGTTTCCTAAATTAACAATTTATAATTTATGCATAAATATAAAAAAAATATTAAAAAAAGAAGAAATAACAAACGTTACCAGATAACTGCCACATACTTTCTCCCAGTTGAAACTTTATACTTTCCCAAGAGTAGCATAGGAGATGGTTATTTAAAATTGCAAAAGTAGAACATACCATGGAAAATATTGCACGTAACACACATCCATATTAGGGTATATTATTATTATTAAAACTATTCGATCGATTTCGAACAAATTTGCACAAAACATGTCAATTAAGCCTGTATAGATGCACGAAAAGTGGTTTTGAAATTTTTTGAAAAACAACCGCCTTTTTGGTCAAAAAAACAAAAAAATTAGTTATTATTATTATTATTATTACCTAAACGAGAATTTTTAGAAAGATGCTGTTTTTTGCAAATGGTAGGGTACATTAAGGGCTACAAATAAGCCAAATTTTATCAAAATCGTTAGAGCCGTTGCGTTTATAAAAAATAATAACAGATTTTTTGGCCAATTTTTTGGGGGTAAAAACCCTTAAAAATAAAAAATTTGAAAAATGAAAAAAACGCCAGGAGATATTTCAGAACTACACCTATAGTTCATTTCACCTCAGCGTGAGGCAAATATAAATGACCGTAATAAAACCCTTACCCTCAGGCCTATTGTGCGACATCGGGGATGGGCACTTGTCGTCTGCCTTTGTATTAGAGTTATTGCTGTTTGTCCCAGTGCCATTATGCAAACTTTTTTAATTGAAAGAAAAACTTAAAACAAATATATCATTCGCTGTGTTTTGATCGCGTGATTATTTTTATACCAAATATGAAGTAAATCGGTTGATTTTGGGGAAGGAAAAGTAAATAATTAAATCCTATGTGTTTTCAAATATTTTTTATCATCATGAATACGGAAATAAATTTACATTGAATAATGATGTTGAGTTTTATAAAAACCTCTTACTTACTACTGTACACAATAATCATCAC
>JAGFPH010023788.1:0-11731 GCA_018207615.1 Philaenus spumarius
ATGCCTCCAAAGTTAAAGCTATATCTTAAATATATTTACTTTTATTTCTATTTAACTAGTGTCACGGGTGGGACAAGAAACTGTCACGGGTGGGACACAGTAACTAGAACAATGAGTTATGACATAAAAAAATTGTTTTATTCATGAAAACTTTCCACAGGGATCAGTACACTTTAAATGCATTACAAAGACTTACAATTGTAAAGAGTTTTGAAACATATTATGAAAAAAATTAAACTATTTGCGTCCACAACTTGTACTAAGTTGTTTTTTATAAATACCTAGTCTAAAAAACCATGTTTTCATCAAAAACTTATAGAATAGAAAATTAATGGACATTTGAAAAAGTTTAAATAATAAAAAAAAACATTTAACTACTTGATCTCTTAACCACTTTCAAAGACATCAATATTTACATCATCAAACTCATAAAAAACTGTGCCATTCCTCACACATTTCAGTTTTGGTTGTGGTAAGACACTGATTAACTTTCAAACTGGATGTATGATACGTCGTCTTTTTGATCAACTTTGAAAGTGTTACCAGAGTCATCTACACATCTTAAACACATTATTTTTACATCTCCATCATCATGAGAAATAAGTGCTCACATATATATGCAGTTGTAGGTATTACCAAATACGTAACATAGGCCTAACTTAACAAAAGTGTGTGTTAGATTATAACATAGTTTTATCATGTGGTTATTACAGTTACAGAAATAGTTTTACTGTTGTGTGATAGTCAAAAGTTATGCTTACATTGAAATAACCTAGAAATTCCATAACAAAACATTAATTTCAAAATTGTAAAGTAAAACCTGCAATACTCTCAGAAACTGTCACGGGTGGGACAAAACTCAAACACTTAATATAAATTACAGTTTCTTTTTGTTATTTTAATGAACCACAGCAATAGACTAATTTTATTCTAGAAGTAACTTTTGCAAATTTTGAACATGACCCTAAACCAAATATAGATACAATTTTAACTTTTCCTTCTTTTCCTGTCACGGGTGGGACATTAGTGTATAATTTTATTTAGTCGCTAATAAATAGTAAACAAATTACCTAAAAATATATTGAAAATGCAAAGTGTGTAGTACAGATCTCTTCTTCAAACATACAGCCAATAACAATTAACAATCAGCTGTGTTCTGTGAAAAAAAAAATACTAACCTGAAAGAAAAAAATTATACCAAAGTGCTGTGGATGTATAAAGGAAACATAAAGGTTTAATTTAGCTTTAAAAAAATTTTTTTGGAAAAAAATAATTTCTGGATGACTTTTTCCACATCTTTTAGATTACAAAAAAGTAAAAAAACATTAATATAAATGAATTTTATTTTTTCCACCCAAGGCTCACTTTTCATGGAATGGCCCATTTATAACATTTTTTATTATTATTCACATCACATCTTTATTTGTAGTAATTTGTAAAATACAATTGAGTTACCACAATTAATTGGCAAAACTCATTAAATATTTGTATATTTTTACTACAAATTGTGTGTTGTGTTTCATTAACATTAAGTTCTATCAATTACATTTGGTTTAACTTTAACAGAAATACTATATTGAATTCTGCCTCTAAAATGTGAACAAATTTTCTATCAGAATATCTCAAATGGTTTCTACTGATAAACAACTAACCTGAGTAAGATCTCGAGTAGCTTGATCGATGTTTTTATCAGCTTTCTGCACGGCTCCTTCAGCCTTATCCTGAGCCTCCTTGGCTTCATCTAACGCACCCACCACCTTCTGAGCAGTTTCTAGAATATGTTCAGCATCTTGCCTAAATAATAAATACGTTGTTTGGTTCAAATATATAGTATCATGGATACTACAATATAATTTTTAACACGACCGCTTGTGCGATTACAATTTAAAATTGCTTATTCAGGGGCAACTTGAAAGTAGCAGTTACTAGACGTAAAATTTTGATTTATGAGCAAGCCACTGTTCCTGTAGGTTCTTGTCTACTCAGATTACTTCTTAACTCTTTTTAAATCTGGTTAAAATACTTGTAAATCTGGCTAAGTAATAGAAATAGTAATAATTTTATTCTGTAAGATACTAACAAATAAACTGTACATACATTTAGTCATTTAGTTGTTAAATAAAAAGTAATTTAATTACAATTAAATATTATTTTTTTGTTATAAGCTAGGCCTGATCCAAATCAGGTTTAGCCAGTATACTACCTCCTGTAGGTATAAATGAATGTAATAATATACTAAAAAGAAAATTGAATGAAAACATTGAAAAGGTTTAGATAACAGGACCATTTTAACACAAAATAATAAACCAAATGATAGTAATTAAAGAATTTTAAAGATAAGAGAATATGATGAAACACAGTAGAGGCGCTTTTGAGGTAATAATGCCCGGAAAGTAATACAAAATAAACCCATTCAAAATAGGAAAGATAATAGACGCACATCACACACAAATAATAGAAATCACATGTAAAGGTGAGAATATTGCTTATGTAAAACCGTTCAATCAGCACATGCACTCATTGATTCAGCTCATCTCAGGTAATACAGGGTATAAACCTGCTATCAGAGTGGAAATTGTAGCGGTACAGATGTTGAAATTGAACAAATTATTAATGAGGCATTTAGTCCATATTAGGGATGGGTCGATTCTCAAATTTATCGATTCCGATACCGATTCCGAATCCAATTACCATAATTGTAAAAGAAAGTAAACATTGTTATTTAATTTTAACTGTATGTTTTTTTGACTTTAATGTTATTTGTTAATATTGTTATCGAACTAAGAGGAACTTACATAAAACTGCTGATTTGGATTCTTTATAAAATATATATATATATACATATTTTTCACTATACTGTATAAAAAAAGCTGTTTTCTATCTGTATGGATCTGGGTGGAAAGCCAAGGGACATAAAAATCACGCATAATTCTCGGTTTTCTAAGTACGACTTTTTAACGGTCAAAATCGGTTTTCCCGTACCCAAAAACATGTAAAACGTTACCCCACATTGTATTTTCAAAATTTTTATCCATAAACGTGATCGTGAAGCGCTACGATTTTTTAAGTGTCAAAATCAGTTTTTGCGTACCCAAAAACATATAAAACGTTACCCCACGCTGTATTTTCAAAATTTTTATCCATAAACGTGATCGTGAAGCGTTACGATTTTTTAAGTGTCAAAATCGGTTTTCGCGTACCCAAAAACATATAAAACGATACCCTACACTGAATTTTCAAAGTTTTGATCCAAAACGTGACTCCGACGCGCTACGACTTTTTAACTGTCAAAATCGATTTTCCCGTCTAAAAAACATATAAAACGTTACCCCACACAGAATTTTCAAAATTTTGTCCATAGACGTGACTCCGACGCGCTACGACTGCTGATTTTACAAATAAGAATAAACGTATCAGTTTTAAGTAAAAAGCTGATTTTACCATTCTACAGCTTATTTTACAAATAAGAATAAACATCAGTTTTATGCATACAGCTTACTGATTTTGTCAATTGAAATATAACACAAAAATCAAACAAGTTTTTTTTTAATAAAAATATGTTTTGATTAAAAATGTGTTGCTTTTTCGGTGTAGTATAATGATAAATATCGTACGTAACTCGTCCGGTAAGTTTTTCGTGCTTGCACATGAAAATCCCGCACTCTGCTGCGCCTCACCCGGGAACTATCATTCTCGCACGGAAAAACCCTCCTATTTACCGGGCTTGTAACGTAATATACTATTAAAGAGTAGGGGTTTAACTTTTTAAGAACAACTTAAGAACAGAAAAACCATATAAAATAAATATTAGTAGGGAAAATGTAAAACATTCTTAATTTGATGTAAGTAGACATTTTCCCCACTAAAAGGTTTAGGCAATTGTTAGCTTTGTTAAGTAAACGCTTCTTGTTTTATTTTTGTTCATGCGTAGACTTTTATTTGTACACAAGAAGTTAAGCCAGGTAGCCTCAAGGTTAACCAGTTATGGATTCATTTCTTATCGTGTCTATTTATAGAATTAGGGTGTCTACTGTGACGAAAACTAACACATTTTATAGATCGGTAACGAAAGTTTAAAGTAATAATTCTATTTGTTTTAGGTCGGGTAAAACATTTTCTACAATTTTGCGACTTACGTTATCCATGATTTATGATTTTTGTAGGTGTCCCAACGGAATGCCTTTGTTTTACTTGTTATTCATTCCCAAAAATAGCTACATTTAATTTCCACTTTTTCCGAATTTTACAACTCTCATCTAAATTACATTTTCGCGAACCTTAGCCGTTGTAATTTAAATTAACGTTTACGCCGGCGTTTTCTAAAATTAAAGCTAATAAATAATATCTGGCGTAGTATTTTTTTGACGACATTCGTCATTTTATTTTAAATAATATTTCACCAATGGTAGTTCATGTTCATAAAATTGACACAAATCGTATTCGGGCATCGATTTTTTGCGTGCATTCACTGTGGTACTTAAATTATGTTTTAACGCTATTGTATTTAAAGCATTGTTTTTATTAAATTGTACTAGGTTAATTGTATTTGGGTAACAATTTCTTATACGGACATTCCATTGTTCTCGGGAGTGGGTTTATTCACAGACATAAGCTGTTTTATAATTTCGATCGAATGCAGGCGTTTTATAAAATTAGCGCTAATAATATTCGGACGTCGCATTCTTTTGCGGACATTCGTCATTTTTATTTTAAATAATATTTCACCAATGGCATAAATTTGGCACAGATTGTATTCGGGCATTGATTTTTTTTTGCGGACATTCACTGTAGTACTTAATTATGTTTTTCAATTGATATTTCATACATTTTGCCTAATTGTATTCGGGTTTCGTCATCTTTCGTGAAAACTCACTGTATTATATTAAATTACGTTTTAACATCAATAGTTCATGAAAATACTGCTAATTGTGTTCGGGCGTTAATTTCTTCCATGAACATTCCTTTTTTTTTGTTGATAGGTATCGGTATCGACCCATCCCTAGTTTGCAAACACACAAAGTAATCGCTACTAACGGCTAGAAGTAACGGTACGGCTACTTCGGCTACTCTATTACTTTGGTGCAGTGTAGATTCTTTGAATACTTCGTATTGGAATGAAATGGGATGTAACGACTAATATAACGAGGAAATATAAACCGGGACCGCGGCAATCGGCGTACCGAATGTATTTGCAAAGATTGGTGGTGGCCGAGCTCGGAATCGACTTTCACGGAATCGACTCGATGCCGATTCCAGTGCCGAGAATTGGTGGAATCGACTTTTGGAATTGAGAATCGACCCATGCCTAGTCCATATACAATTTTAGGAGCTCATCCGATCATTAAAAAATACAAAAAGGAGAAATATAACTAATTTTTATAATTGACTTTTGCAGCTACTAAATTACTCGAAAATATAAAATTATAACATGTAACTATGCCCGTAAATATTTACTCAATACCAATATTCTATGTTTCTCATGCATGCATATGGACGGACACACTCTGTAAAAACTAAACGATCGGAGGTGCTATAAAAAAAAAACAGTCCTTGTATAATATGCCAAAGGAAAAGGAGATTTAAAATAAGTAATATAAATTGATTTTAAACTGAACCAAAATTAATCTAATGTGAATCTATATCCACAATATCTAAAAAAATATTTATCAACTAACCAAGCAGGAACATAATCTTTACAACAAAATTATTTTGTTTCATTTGTATGAAGTTATGTGAAAATACACATCATTTTTTGTTTTTGTAGACATGCTGGTAAAAAAGTTAACTTTTGTAAGTCATTGCATCTTAGCTTGGCAAAGCAGTGTTTCTGTGTAATGTTGACAGCAGAAATATGCTTTAGACCAGGGGTTCTCAACCTGGGGGCGTAGAACAATTTCAGGGGAGACGGGAGTGTGTTAAAAAAATTAAATATTCAAAATATTGTCAAGGATAAACCAGTGCCAGCCCTCTCATTAATGTTGTGAAAATTAATGACTGGTATTACATGCCAACCTAAAATAGATCCCAGTTTTCCTCAAATTAAATTGTATTTAGTTCTTTGATTTCGTACGTTCAGATAATATGTGCGAAATAAAATTATGTGTAGTAATATTAAATTTTGTTTGTGAAATTATCTATATTTTCATTGAATAACCAGCTTCAGCTATCCTAACCAGCTTGTTTCAAATTCTGATTGTACTACTTGTATTAACAACATATGATGGTGGTATGGTGGGACCTCACATCAGTGTTCGAAATGAGGGGGCACAGAGCCTGAAAGGTTGAGAATCCCTGCTTTAAAAAATAACATAACATTAAATTTAACATCTAGTACTAACTTGGCACGGTCAGCATGGAGTTTGTGGTCTTTTGCAAGTCTCAAATCATCCGCAGTAAGTAACAAAATTTCATTTACATCTATCAAAGATGAAATTGTTTTGTTGATGCTCTGAGCCAAGTCACTTATTTGTTCAGGCTGTAGTTGGATGTTCTTCGTTTTAGCCTAATTGAAACAAACAAAACAAATTCTACAATCTTCTGTCACATAAAAACTACAGATTACTATTTATTTGACATGCCTCAGTATCCGGCTCGAACTGTATCTATATTAACTCCAAAAACTCCTTAGATAACACCTAAAACCCATTGTATTTGTTTACAATATTTTAGCATTTCTATTTATAATACATACCTTTCGTTAATAGTGAATAGTTGTCTTTGTAGTATCGTAATAATTACAAAGGTTTAGTTGTTATACACGGCAAAGAAAATAGTAACTGGCAACAGAGTCAAATGGGTGATAAAGTCCTTTGACCCTTTTAAAAGTGCAGGACCAGATGGAATATGCCCAGCTCTTCTTCAGAGGGGCGGAGATAAGCTGGTGCCATGGCTAATAAAAGTATTCAGAGCATCTCTTGCTCTAGGATACCTAGATTATGGAGACTAGTGAAAGTAGTTTACATCCCTGAAAAGTTAACGGTTTTCAAGATATTTAACGTAAAAACATTGTAACGGCCGCCATTTTGAAAAGTATTAAAATAAATTCTTGGTGTTCAATTACACATAACAAACGGGATTTAAAAAAATGTAAAACGCAAAAAGGATGCGTATTGTGATTCTGGTTAAAGTGATACCTTGCAAACAATTTCATGATACAAAATAAATGGTTTTAAATTTAACGTTGCTCTTATAGGATACAAATTCAAGATGGCCGCCACTACAGCAGACCCTTAAACTTAATCGTGTGATCCATTATCTTGGAATATTTTGTTGTTTATTCCACTTCATCGTAAAAATGTATGTACTCTTATAAGTTGTAACGGAAGGTTACAAAAATAAAATAAAATAAAAGTTATACTGTGTAAAAAAAAATAGGGTTCGGTAAAAAGTTCAAAAATAAAAAAAAATGTCTTAAATCAAAAATAAAAACGCTATATGTGGATTATCTAATAACCATTAATATCTCTTCAACGCCTCCTTCACCTATTTACCTTAAAAAACAAAAATCGTCGCTCATGTACCACTTAAAATTGCTTATGCACCTCCTAGGCCTATTGCCTCACTTCAATAATAATCATCGCCCACCTTAACTCTCCATAACCTCTTTCTTCCAACTTCAACGTAGAACAATATTAAATATTTCACCTTACTTCAACTCACCTTACTATGATTCACCTTAACAATTATGCACCTTACTTGAATTCACCTTACTTACTTGCACCTTAAAAATCACCTTCACTTGACTCCCATAATCTTAATAATAATAAAAATAATAATCATGATAACTTGCGATAATCCACATATAACCTCACTTATGCTCTGTTTGCATATGTTTACTTATACTTACTAATCACTGAAAAATACTTGTTAATTAATTCTATCTTCTTAGGGGTGAGAACCTGGCTAATTAAAGTAGTGGCTAAATGGATATTCGTGGCTATAGAAAGAAATTCAAAGCATTGTGGCAGCAACTATTCGTTTACTCTGACATAATTAAAGAATGCTGATTTACAAAGAAATACATCAAGACTACAAAAAACAAACAACAAATCATTTATATATAAATATGTACAAGTTACAATTAGGCCCTAATCCACCTATCGTATGACGCAATAGCTAAGAAAATTGAAGCTAAGTTATTTCTCAAAAAATTGTAAAACTCTATAATGCAGACTTCTAAAGTTAAAACTAATGGCCATATTTACTCACGATACCAGTTGTTTTTGTAATTGAACTTAGTTTTGCACTGACTCTATTTGATGTAGCTAGCTTATTTCCATAGCGTTAGTCCGGTCACATGGCGGCTTTTTATAATTTCACTTTCCAAGAAAAGTACACAACAGATTTTAGTTTCTAAGTCTTCACCAACTTTCAAGCACTTCTACTTCATTTCAATGCAACATTTGTTGCGGTTTTAAGGAAAATATAACATTTACGACGACTTTTCACCACCACCGTCCATTTACATGTACAGTTCGTTACGCCATCTTGATAGAAGACGCTGCTTGCAATCCGTTCTACCTTATTCCGTGAAGAAGCAGTACGTTCCTATTACGTTCTGTATCCTGTGACATCTGTGCTCTTTCACATACATAGATTGATCCCTTCTCTCTCTTCCAACTGCTTCCATGATCACTGTACATACTATCATATTAAGTTTTCGCTCCATACTAAATTGTGCTATGTACTGTTGTTATACTCTTTTTTATTTATTTATTTATCGAACTGTTTATAGTCTTAAACACCGCTTCATTGTTCGCTTATAACGCACCACTCGTTGAAATAAAGTTTTTACACAATTCTCACATTTTACACACGATCATATATTAATATATTTTTTAAGTCTGCTTTTGTATTTCCTATCTTTACAGTCTGCTTTTACGTTTTATTATTTATTTATTTAAGAAAAAATGATTCTACTGTAATTATTTTGCGTCATTAAGAAATGTAATTATATGAAAAAATTAAATGATTAGTATTATTTATGTATTGCGTCATTCATTCATTTGGACCAAATCTCTGTTCCTTTAGTCACTATAGGAAACAGCTGATTCATTTCTTACTTTATTATTTTCTCTGTGACATGGCTGTAAGTGTTACAAAGTGTATTTGACAACTGCGTTTGGTAGACTTGTAACATACAAAATGCTCATAACAAATCTGAACTCAATATTTATCTTATTCTGGAGTTACAGTGAGTGTTTGTAAAAAAACAAAATGGCAGATTGTGACTAAACTAAGCTGAATTAAAAAAAAAGTTTCTGAAATTTTTAAAATTATTTCAATGTATACAATCCAATCCTGCATAGCCCACTAAGGTTTCTTGTGACACTCTGTATATATTAATTTTAGCGTTTTTTGGCTTTTTTCTATTTTAACCCATAATCGCCTAGTGGTTCCATACGGTACCACGAGATACGATATTTTCTTCTCTTTGTAGTGTTCAACCTGATGACCTTCAGACTTTCTTGACTGGCTTGACTGTTAGAATAAAGAATAGACGTTGTATAGAACTACTTGCTTTCGCGCCGTTTTAGTTTTCTTGGTTTATATTGATTTTTGAGTTTACATGTGTCTTTTCCCATGGCGAACCCTCACATGTAATGTAACATAGTATATGTTTTTCTTTGGATACTACTGAGTAGGTTCTAATATGTTTTACTTTACATCCGTGTATTTTATTCATGCTACATCGACGTTTACCTCCCTGGTACCATACGGTACCACTCGGCCGAACCGGTATAAATTCTACTTTTCTGTTTAGTAAAACTGTATTTTTTTTTCGTTTTAGGGATGGTCTAACATTAGACGAACTGTTACATATTTTAAATGAAGAAGATTATGATTTTCAAGCGGCTGATGTATATATAGATCCTCCGGATCCTAATGTACTCACAGACGAGGATTCAGGAGACGAGGATGTTGCTTACATCGATAATTTGGCAGGAAACCAATTATTGGCGAATGCCGAAGCTCGTCTGTTTGGCTCTAACAGTAATGAAAACAATGAAACAGAATTAGATGTAAGACGATGTGAAGATGAATTGCTAGGACAAGATCTGACCGACAATTATCAGCAAGATGTCACGATGAATGCCGAACATTTTTTGCCAGAAAATATCGCTCTTGACTTCCCGAAACCCGAAATTTGCAACGTCATAGAAGGCTTTTTGGAAAATGTTGAATTTCCTTTCCCTGAAGGGGATTTTTCTCGTTTCAATAATCTAACAGAGGTCCAAATGTTTGAAATATTCTTTGATGACAATATTTTAAAATTTTGATGTAATGAAAATGAAAAGTATGCCCTTTTTAAAAACCAGGCTAATCCTAAAATAACAACTGAAGAATTGAAATGTTTTATTGGAATATTAATTTTCTGGATACAATGAAAAACCGGGAAAACGTTTTTTCTGGGATATTGAAGAAGATATGGGAAACACTTTAGTAAAATCTTCCATGAGAAGAGACAGATTTTTGGAGATAACAAAATTTCTTCATTGCGCAGATAATAATAATCTCGACATGACTGACAAGTACAATAAAGTCCGTCCTCTAATGACACAAATAAAAAAAAATTTGTTGAACACTTTACCCCCCAACGACATTTGAATTATGATGAGAGCATGGTGAAGTATTTCGGCCATCATTCATGTAAACAATTCATAAAAAATAAGCCCATTAGATTTGGTTATAAGGCTTGGTGTATCAATTTACAAAATAGATATATTGTAAACTTTGATTTTTATGCAGGAAAAAATAAACACATTCCAGACAACATTGCAAACTACTTTGGAAAATCAACTGCACCATTCTACACAATGCTTATGGAAATACCGGATTGTAAACGCAAACTTTCGTATCAAATTTTTTATGATAACTTATTCACTGGCCAAAATTTGCTTCTATTTTTAAAAGAGAATGGTTATAATGGTAGTGGTACGATAAGAGACAATAGGCTACCAAAAAACATTCCTCTTACTAAAAAAAATCATTTTCGAAAGATCGCGGTTTTTATAAAATCACGCTAGACAAAAGTAACGGCATACAATATATCCGGTGGATGGATAATTCTGCCATAACAGTAGCCTCAACATCATTTGGTGTCAATCCTACTTCTAATGTGAGAAGGTTTTCAAAAAAAGATAAAAAAATATTGTATGTTACAAGACCAAATTTAGTAGGAACATACAACAAATATATGGGCGGTACTGACCTAGGTGATGAGAATGTGAATCGACATCGCATAGGCATTAGAGGTAAAAAGTGGTGGTGGCCAATTTTTACCTGGCTAATTGATGCAGCAGTTCAGAATGCCTGGATATTATATAAAATGTCAAACAAAAAATGTACACAGCTGGAATTCCGGCTGAATATTGTTAAGACTTATCTAAAACCCTACGGAGTATCACAATCAAGACCCGGTCCAATGAAAAAAATTGTAATTGTAACTGACCTTCGTTATGATCAACTTGGTCATTTTATTGTTCCTACTGAGCAAGGATCAAGACGACGTTGCGCTGGGGACGATTGTGAGTCAAGAGTTCGGACAATGTACACAAAATGTAATGTAGGATTATGTATCACCTGTTTTCTACCATACCACACAACAAAATAAACCGAGATACTATGTAAATAAAATATGTATTGCTTTGTACCATTAATAAAAAGTTAATCGTTCAGAAAAAATTACTGATTGTATTGTTATTGGTGTACCTTTAAAATGATCATTTTG
>JAGFPH010023791.1:1696-11730 GCA_018207615.1 Philaenus spumarius
AAATAAAATAGTTTCACTTTTTATTATTGTTGAGACTATGAGACCATAAGTGAAAGGAATATCAATGTTTAGAATTTAAATTCTAAATAAGATTAACAATTCGGTTTTAAAATGCACTGTGTTCCGAAATACATCATGAATTAACAAATAAAAAACCTATATTTCGTTACTATAGTACTAAAAATAGTTTCATTCTTTATTATTGTTGAGGCTATGAGACCGTAAGTGAAAGGAATATCAATGTTTAGAATTTAAATTCCAAATAAGATTAACAATTCGGTTTTAAAATGCACTCTGTTCCGAAATACATAAATAATTAACAAATAAAAAACCTATATTTCGTTACTATAGTACTAAAAATAGTTTCATTCTTTATTATTGTCAAGGCTATGAGACCGTAAGTGAAAGGAATATCAATGTTTAGGATTTAAGTTCTATAGTACAATAACGGTACGGCGGCAAAATGCTCCTTGTTCCGGAATACAACATTACTTAACAAATATTTCAATGATTGTGCATTTGGTTACAGTATAAATTAAATTATTTTCCTCTCTAATATTTTGTGCAGCATAACATTCCATAAACAAATGTAATATTAATGCTTAGGTTTTAAATTCTAAATAAGATTAACGGTACGGCTGCAAATCGTACACTGTTCCGAAACACAGCATTTATTAAAAAATATTAAAACTTATATTTCGTTACTATAAAAACAAAATGGTTTTACTCTTTATTAATGTTCATGCTAAATTAAAGGAATATTACTTTTTAGATTTAAATTAAATAGAAGATTAACGTTACTACTGCAAAATGCACAGTTTTCCGGATTACAGCATTACTTAAACATTTTGTTTGTTAGTATAGAAATTGCATAATTTTTGTCTTAAATATTTTGTTGCTGAGAGACTAAAAATGGAAGGAATACCAATGGTTGGATTGAATTATACATCATATTAACGGTACGTTTACAAAATGTACAGTTTTCCCGGCATACAACATTACTTAATCAATAATTAAATTTGTATTTACTTAATAATTATAGAAATACGAGTGTTTTCTCTTTGATATTGTTGGGTCTAAGAAACCACAAATGAAATGAATAGGGTATCACTGTATAAAATTTAATCTCTTTAGTATATTAACGATATGGCTGCAAAATACACAATGCTCTCCGGTAATTCTCAGACATAAATAGATTGTTGGTAACTACAGAAATAAAATCTGTTTACCCTTTAGTTGTTTGTTGTTTGAATTTTGTAAATGGAAATAATTTTAAAATTTTTGGGATTTATAAAATGTATTTCTGGGTAAACTATGTAGCCGTGTGTTTAACAACAATGGACTTTCACGAATCATTTCAAGAGGACATAATTATAAAGTAAGCATTAATTTCGTACATGGAGAGGATTGATGCCAGTATGCAATAAATGAAAAAATAAACGGTATCATATAAATAACTAATGAGCTTGACTTGTGAGAAAGTAACTTAGATAAAATAAAACCTGAACACAAAATCTCACAATAAATACGTTTACTAACCTCAAACGCGTTTCAACGACAATGTCGCCATCCTCAGTGATGCACGGGCTACAGTAACCAAACTATAACTATCAACGGTATCAGTTAACTGACACAAACTTTCTCCCAACTTACTGTAGTCAAAATAATATTGTTTTTAATCATTTTATTTACTACTTTTTAGAACAAAACAAAAAAATAATATTCTACCTACGTCAATCGTATAAAAAATTTATTGTCCCAGGCGGGATTCGATCGCGCGACCTTTGAATTACTGGCCGTCTTCTCTACCGTTGTGCTATCCCTTGCGGCCGTTGCCGTGATGCTAGATTGACAACATAAACTTGTTTATTTTTTAACATTTCCCCATAATTATGAAACGCCGAAGTTTTGATAAAAGCGGATGGTGTCATTTTGTTTGGCATCTTAAGCACTATAAATACTGAAAATTTGATCAAAATCGTTAGAGCCGTTTTTGAGAAATTTGCATTTTTGTCGTTTTTTATTGGTTTTTAGGGGTAAATTACCCTTAAAAATAAAAAATTCCAAAAAATGAAAAAAAACGCCTGGAGATATTAGGGTTTAGTACCTACATACCAAATTTCATGAAAATCGGACCAATAGTGTCCCCTCTGGTCGTGTATACATACTGACACACTGACAGACAGACACCACGTTAAAAACACTTTTTTGGGTTCAGGGAGCACCAAAACAAAAAATTCCACTAAAAATATTTTTGGGTTCAGGGAGCACCAACACAAATAATTGCACTAAACAATTTTTTGGGGTTCTGGGAGCACCAAAACAGATAATTCAACTGAAAATTCAAATTCGAACGTTTTTACGAAAACAATACTTTCTCCATATACTACGTATAGGGTGGAGAAAGTAAAAACCATTATTTTATAAACATGATAAAACCTGTACCCACAGCAATGATAGTTCAGCGAACAAAACCAAAACTAACTTGTATAACCATATGTTTCTGATTTTTTCTACACGTCATATTATTTTAGTAATTAGAGTAAGTTACTTTTACTAAATATGATGTTACAGGATGTTATAGTAATTACATTTTGGGATGTTATAGGACCACCGAGAGTACACAAATAATTCTTATAACGATTAAATTTTAAAAAAATCCTTATTATCCCTTACAATCTTTAGACAAAACATACATCTATTCTTCTTCAACTTTATATCATTATTGTTTAAACACATCGGTATATTTTAGAACTTCATTTAAGTTACTTTTTTCACAGTTAATATTCAGATTATAGTTTTTAAATTTCATATCTATTTATTATGTACCAATAATATTTAACTAGCTGATTTGAGTACATTTCACTAAAATAGTTAATATCATGAACAAAACATAATTATGCCTCAAAGAACTCTATAGATACACATTTTATATGTAAAAAAATCTCACTAACCTTTCATTTCAACATTATACTATAATGTTTAACAAGCTTAATTATAGTTTTGATTTACGAAATACTTCATTTTTTGATCATAAAATCAATGAATTAAGAAAGTAAAAAAAAGTGTTAAACGATATTTGTATCGGATTATCAGAACACGAATCCAATCATTTTCATTTAAAACAATCTGTATTTGTTTAGGTCAAAATAAATTAATTAATCAAACTTAACCTTGGTTTCCTAACAGTGTGAGTATTTCACCTAAAAATCTAATACTTTTGTATTTGAAATTTTAACTGTCATGAACTTGTTTAGACAAATTTAACGTTATTTACAATGCTGGTTTCCAATACGTTATTAATTGTATCCCTTAATAATACTACTAATCGTATATCTGGATACGTATATACTGCACACTCAATAATATTAATTAATTAAAACATAAATTGCTGCATATATTAAATATATAATATGAATGCAGTTTTATTCAAACTGAAGGATACGGTATCATTTTTATTTAATTCAGTTTATTCAATTAGAAAAAAAGTGTCCTATATCATTATATTTGCCTTTTATCAATTTCCTTCTAAATAAATTAATGTAGGCTACACACATTAAATATTAATAATATATTTTTAGTGATTAACTCTTGAAATTAAAATGTAATTAACATATTTTATTACATAAACACATTTTAAATAATTTAATTATGTATGTTAAGATAATTAATGGTTTATTTTTTGCATTTTGTAAAAGATAGAACACATTCACAAAAGAAACTTTCTTATTAGAAAATGTTATCACAGCTGTTATCAGCTATTTTTTTACACAAAAACGGGAATTAATTTTAAATAACAAGCATAAAAATTTTACGCAACAATAGCCCTGTAATATATGTTATAATTTACATAATATTTACATACGTTTTCATGCATGCAAAGTTATAAATAGAAGTTCATTTGAATTAATTGCAATACAGCCTTGCAGTGCAATATAGTAAACTTAAAACAAACGGAACTACATTCAGGCAATATCACGCACGGCCTAAAAGGTCACACAGTTCAGCAAATACTTCTCATATTTGTCACAGTAATGAATACCTTTAATTTGTTTTACATTTTATGGCATTGCAACATAGGACACAGAATTAAGGACGTTTTAACTTTGGATTTTACAAAAGAAAACGCAAAAACTATATTTAAATTCTGGAATAAAAACCTTAAAAGTCAACTATGAACACATCCTTACGATGAACACATAAGTCAAAAAGACCCTTAATGACGGTTTACTATTGCTTAAAGGTACGCCCGGAAACTCAAAACTACAATCTCTCACTATTTAGATTCTAAGATTGAAACAGTAATCATCGAGTTTTACAATTAAAATATACTCTCAACATTCTACCAAAGTTTATCTTTTGCCTGCTATTTTAAACAAAGAATAAAAACCTCACGTTCCTAGTTTAAAAAACATGCAATTTAAATAACCTTAGTAAAAGTAGAAGTCTACTTTAATACAACATTATATTAATCCACTTCGTACGCATTCGTTTTGATAATCTCTTGAATATTTTGTAATCTTTAACTTTTGTGAAACACTATATTATCAGGAAACTAGTAACACAAAATAAAAATACGCTTAATAAACAGCCTCGTATGTTGTTTATTTACACGAAATATAATTTAAAAAAGGAAATTGAATATACATTCCTTGAGCTCATTCGATGGTAAATCATCATACCGGAGTTACTTAGTATGTTGATCCATACGTTAATTTCCTCTCGTTTATATATGACTGCTATAAAAGTAAATATATACATTTTCTGTTTGAATATGTTAGTTCTACTTACGTAAAGAAAAAATTATGATTTTATATTAAACATCGTTCGACTCACAACAAACAAATTCAATATTAAGTTTAATACGAATAAATAAATTACGTAAATTGTCCACCTTTATTTATTATTATACTTGGTTTTCCGTTTTATCATTGTTATAAGGTTTATATAATTATAAAATTATTATGTTTACTTCTCGGTATTTATAAAAATATAACACAAAGCTGCAAGTACTGTAATTTTAACACACACAGTTATAACTGAATAAATTAATTAATTTGTGGATTGTGTTTATTAGATCATATGAAATTATATTTCAATTGAAAAAGAGAAACGTGTAGGTCAATGGTTTTAAACAAAACTCCTACTGAAAAAATATACACCTAAACATTTGTTTATGCTTTTTAACTCGTGTAAGATCTATAATATGTAAACTGTATGTCTACTTTATCTTAACAGTATTTTTGTTTTATTTCCTCCTCTCACTGACCAAAAATATGAGAACGGATTTGTGTAATGAATATAAACCTTTATTTCTGTTTATGCTTCTCAAGTATAAAGATTTGTTTTAATTTCAATTCAACAGATAGATAGGTTAATTTGATATTTATAAGTCTTCAAGAAAATCAAGGAGTTTAATAAATACTAGGGGCTCTGCCCCTGGCCGCTCCGAGTCCCAACCCCGCCTCGGCCTTCGGCCTCAGATGGCTGCTTCGCTTCGCTCGCAGTTGGAAAATTCGCTAAAGAATCTCGTTAATCTTTGGCTCGTTTGTACATCGGTTTGTAAAATTATGAAACCAGGCTTAAATATATATACAGTAATTACAAGATTAATTATAACCTCAAATACAAGCTTTAGAAACGTGAGTGGCATAGTTCTACTATCTTCTGCGAACTAAAGTTTTGAAACCAGGCCTAAATATACAGTAGTAAAAATTATTGCAGGAATAACATAACCTCAATACTATGTTTCAGAAATAAGCCAGGCCTATATTACAAAATTGGCTGTTAGAATTTATCCATCTTTGCCAAGTTAACTTTTTTTTTACAAAATAAATTGTTAAA
Organism: Philaenus spumarius; assembly: GCA_018207615.1. Taxonomy (NCBI): domain Eukaryota; kingdom Metazoa; phylum Arthropoda; class Insecta; order Hemiptera; family Aphrophoridae; genus Philaenus; species Philaenus spumarius. The sequence continues at coordinate 7,541 of JAGFPH010023791.1, forward strand.
TCAGGCCCAATTTATTCTAATCCTAACATGCTAAAACAGTATAAATTAGTTTGTTTTTTAACAGCAATTTAAAAACTATCCAATGAACAGCCGATTTTGGATAGTACTCAATCTCATGGCTTGTTTATAAACAGCTGTTTTGATTGGTTTATTTACTATTTCGTTGTTATTTTGTAACCAACATGGCAACCCATAAGACCCCATGATAAAAATTTTTTAACCTTTAAATTAGATTTTCTTAAAAAATTGCGTTTTTACACGAAATACAACTATGTGGGTGAACTTAATCAAAACTACACCTAAATACAAAATTTCTTTGAATTCGTTAGAGCCGTTTTCGAGATCCGTGACAGATACAAAGATATAAAGATACAAAGATACAAACAAAAATAGATACAAGAATTGCTCATTTAAAGTTATTGATTATTTAATTCCGTTAATTCTCTGACCAATATGTTAAAGTTATTTTATATATATTAAGTATATTTAAAGGGCAAATTTAACCTGCTGTATTAAATGAATTAATTGAGAAAATTATTTAAGCATTACTTAAATAAGCATGGTTAAAAATCAAAATAATTTTGCAGCAATACATTTGTATAGTTGGATTTGAGGAGGCCTCTAAAATAAAATTATAATAAGATTGTTTTACTGTTACAAGTACTACGAAGTTTTCCTTCAGTGTATATTGCAATAGACTCATACAATTTATAAATTTACACGAACAATCGATATGTTGGGTAAAATTAACTTAATTAACTATTAATGCATATGCTTAACTGTACATGAGTTTATAGACGAAATGCTGTAACATGAAATAATAATATTCACCTTCACAATTACCTAGAAATTTTATGCAAAACATTTAAAATTTCACGATAAACTAATAAAGTAACTACGGTACATTTTGTGTAACAAGAGCATATTTATTACTTTGTTAATTTAAGTCGCCATAAATTTAATTTAAGGGTCGGCTCTAGCTGTCGGCCATGTTGGCTGACACTCCGTAAGACCAATGTTAAATTAAAATCAAAATTTTTCCTTTATTTTTGATCGGAAAATTATAAACGATATGTCATTTTAAAGCTATGGTCAATATGCATGCAAATGGCTTTTTAAAACCTAAGAAAATATTTTGTTTAATATATATTAACAATTTAAAACATTGATTTTTAATATTTTTTTATGTTGTCACTATTAATTATAGCGAAAAACTACCAAGCAATTAGCCTGAAAATTTTTCGTCCCCAAGATTTTGGTATTTTTTTTAAAACGCTATTTGAACAATTGCGGGTTTTAAATGGATTTAGACTGAGCAATGTCCGTGTAACCTAGCGCCGCTATTTTTAATATTTTTTACGTTGTAACTATTAATTATAGCGAAAAATTACCAAGCCATTCGGATGAAGAATTTTTTCCCAAAGAGTTTGGTATTTTTTAAAAAACGCTATTTGAATAATTGCGGGTTTTAAATGGATTTAGGATGAGCAATGTTCGCGTAACCTACCACAGCTATAGGGAGTCGCAGCTTGCTTTCTGTTTTACTAGAGCCGACCCTTAAGTATTTCTTCTAGAAATAATTCATTAAATTAAAGTTTTATCTATTAGATGCTATAATGAATCTTAGTAATTATTGTTTATAAGAAATATTTTGGAAATATTTACTTATTACATCAACAAAAGCAGTAAAATTAAATTAAATGAGACCAAACACAAACGAGACCTGCTGCTCGTTAATTTACATTTGCTTAAAAGATAAACTTCCCTTAGTTTGACTTATACTCTTAGTAGAATCGTTAGTATTTGTAGCGTAAAGTGTTCTGTAGGAATGTACAATGCGTATGTTACAATTCGATTACATTCTCTACTCTCAAGATATTTATTCTGTGTGTTCATGCCTCCTAAATATTTTAAAATCATCTTTTACAAATGTCAGAGTTCGGAAAAAAAAATTCCGCCAATCATTTTGCTATTTTGTATATAACGTAATTAATGCTGAAACATATTGCAGGATGAAATTCGGAAAATATTGACAAATACACCCAAATGTTTTAGATGTGTAGGTGCATAGTAAAATTCTATATTTACGCAAGGAATTCTACCAAATACAATTTTCGATCTTTATAGTCTGACATGAACATAAATACATTTTTAGTATGACATTATGCTTATATGGCTTTATAAACACATAAATATGTGTTTGCCTGTACTTGGCTTATGATTTATAAAATAATTGAACATTTAATTTCTCCTGATAGAACATAGCTTATGACAAATTCTCTATAATAGTTAAATCGTAAAATAGTTCAATTATTATATTTGGTGCAATATGATAGATGGTGATATTGTCGTTGAAACGAAGATGTTATTTATTATTTCATAGTGTTTATATTCAAGTTTTGTTTTATTAAATTTAATCTCACAAGTCAAGCTAAATATTTATCAAAAAATCAAATATCTTTGGAAAAAGTTTTTCTTACGATATAAGTAACTTTATTATACCAAAATTTATATAAAATATTCATAAATATATAAAGAATGTATGTCATAAATATAGCATTTAGAAAATATCATGTTATCGTCACTCACGAAAGAAAGTTACACAGGTTAGGCAGTAACAAATGCGAACATGGAATTTATTGCTGTGGTACAATAACAAAAATATTTCGCAGTTTCAAGTTTAACATATATATTCATTCATATTTAACATGTAATTTATAACAGTAACACTGGAAGGCATTCTATTCATCTTATTCACCACTAATTGTTAAACTTTGGGTTTGTGGTTTCCCTGGTGAGAGAGAGGCTTTCAAGGTAAGATATTTCAACCAGTCAAACCTCAAGTTGCGTTCTGAGTGAAATTTTACATGGTTCAACAACTGAGGTAGATGAGTGCAATGTGAGTTTTAATAAACGTTATGAATTTAAAAAAATAAATAGTGCTAATTTTAACTATCAATAACTATTTGTGTTTGTATTTCAAAATTCTTAACATTGAACAAGAAAGCTTAATCGGTTTTTAAAACTTTGTGGCCCTACTTTCACATAAACTAGATAGAAAGTTTATCTTGGACCAATAAGCGTAAATTAAACTCAGCAGACTAATGACTTCAAATCAATTCTTACAGTAAAAGTAGTAGGATCTTCAAGGTTATGCATAATGTCATTAACACATTTGCAGTAATCAGTTATTCTCAGTTGTAAATTTTATTATTCGATATTTCATCCTAATGCTGGATATAATTTTACTAGCGTATATTTACACAGGACTGAATAAAAAGGTTCGAACCTAATGAAAACGTATCACACTTTAGGAAGAAATACTGAATATATCAATTTAAACTTTTGTGAGCAGTTATTGATGAAGTTACTTTCGAGGATAGATTAGTAGACCTTCTTAAGCTATAAGGATAAATGTTGATAAAGAACTTGAAAAGTCTTTTGTCTCAGTCAAATAATTTAAAAGCTTTCAATTTGGAAACTTGGAAACTGTGGTTGGAATAAAAGAAAAAGAGATGGAGAATCAATATGCCATTTGCTTCAGGTAATGATGACCCTAAAATGTTACTCAATTTAAAAACGTACGCCAATCCTTCTATTGGGAAGGTTATTGATATGTGTTACAAGAATCCAATGTTTTAATTATTAATTTAGAACTACCATATACTTCTCAATGATCATTTATTTTATCCCCTTTCTATATGTTAAGTCCCATAAAATATGTTTATAAATATGTATGGGGTGTTTCTACATGTTTCTGGTGAGACATATAAATATTTGCAGTGTGAGATTATTTGTTGGTATTATTGGCTGGTAACCATGCCATTTATCCACTAACTAAATAAATGTTTTCCTTATTTTAGAGACGGTAACTACCTATTTGCTGCAATAATGTTGTAACTAAAATAAGAATTAAATTGAATTTGAAATGTAAAGCCAATTCTTGAACGTTTCAGCATTATTTAGAAAACTTCAGAATCTAATATTTCTTATTTTGATTCACTTGATCTACATATCGTTATTAGCTTTTATATTTTACTATAGTACCAGGAGACCGAGCTAAAGCTCGATTATAAGCAGGGCCTAGTTCGCTCACGTCAATAACTATTATTGCAAATTTCCGTGAACATCGTTTAGGTTAGGCCTATAACATTAAACAACTAAATAAAGGGTATGTTTATTTAGCAGAA
>JAGFPH010023792.1:0-11729 GCA_018207615.1 Philaenus spumarius
ATTGCACTAAACAATTTTTTGGGGTTCTGGGAGCACCAAAACAGATAGTTCAACTGAAAATTCAAATTCGAACATTTTTACGAAAACAATACTGTTTCCATATACTACGTATAGGGTGGAGAAAGTAAAAAGTCATCGCTTCAGAATACCTATTAACCTTTTTTTAATTAAAAGAAGGTTGATTTCCACTGCTTCTTAGTTTTGCGTTATAAGACATACGTCTTACCGAATAACATTATCTATATACTTTGTAAATTTCTGAAAAAGAGAGTTAGTTGCTGGATATTTATTTATAAAATTGTTGTTAAAACTTTACTTAGGCCTAAGACAATAATTCCTGAGGTGAAAGAAACAACAACAATCAAAGTAACAGAGTGAACGCATTCACTGCTACGCAAATTTCGTATTTCCTAAGCTAGGAGCTGACCTTTTAATTTTTACATTTATAGCCTAAATAAGGAGAAATTACTTTATTTTTGAACCTTTCTACGTAATAATTACTAATATTTTAAAGCGGACGCACATAGGCTTAAAATTGGCGTGCGAAGCACGCAATGCACTTTGAATTAAAAATACTCCCAATACGATTGGGGGGGGGGGGGGGTTTTTGAAAATTCTCCCAATACGGGGGTTGGCGTGCAATGCACAGTGCGTAGGCCGCTTCTCATAGTGTTCAGTGTCAAGCTCACATGTGCGTCCTTTTAGCAGTGAACGTGTTAACTAATTAATACAAAACGTAAATATTAACGTGTTGACTTCTTATTGAAAACAAGGTTCTGTTCTTAATTAATGTCGAACTCAGTGTGTCAATTCCTGTTTAATTTATCAAAATAAATGCACAAAAAATACTGAAAATATTTTAAAACATCGATGTCGGGGAGAATCATCGATGTAGTAAAATTATCGGTTGGTTTCCATCGATGTAAAAAACATCGATAATCGACATGAAAACATCGGCCATCGATGCTCAACCCTACTTCAATTGTATATCGCATAGTGGAAGGGAGAGCAAAGCGAAGGAATCAAACATACTAGTTTTCGTCGCTATTATCACTGGTGGTTTGTCTCTTAAAATGGATGATGAACTGCGATTTTCTTCAGAATTAATAAGATAACTGTTTTCTTTTTGTTATTGCCTTATGGACTGGGTATTTATTGTATGATTATATAAACCTTTGTTATACTGCTCGCAGTCCAATATCTCTGTAATCGGTGACGACCGTTTCGCCTATTTTATTCGGTCATTGTCAAACCGAATTTTAAAATTTTAGTAGTAACTATATAATCGCATATATTATTTCTCAAGGCCATTTTTTTTGTCGGTACGCCATAACTTCCTTAATACATCATCAAATTACATGAATGAGGCATTATTTTAAAGCTTTCCTTAACTGCTACACCGGAAAAATATACAAAATAAAAATTAAAAAAAAACATAAAGAATCCGAAAGTAACAGTGATGTAAGATCAAGTAAGTTGTAGGGATATTTTCCTGCGTTGGCAACACTGATGATACAATACCCAGCTGGAGAGCTGCCGTTACGCCACTACATTGCGATTTTTAATTACTTGTAAGCGTGGTTATAAACAGCATTGTGGATACACCTATTTGTTGTGGTTTACCTTCTGCAAGTTGGTAAGTTGTTTAAAAATATATAATAACAATAAAAAATGTTTTTCTCTTTAACATGGATTTAAATAAAACACTGTTAGTAAGCTAGAATGCGAAAGCTTCGCACGGGTCAGCTAGTCACATATATTATTTCTCAAGGCCATTTTTTTGTCGGTACGCCATAACTTCCTAAATACATCATCAAATTACATGAATGAGGCATCATTTTAAAGCTTTCTTTAACCGCTACACCGGAAAAATATACAAATTACAACTATACGAAAACATAAAAAAAAAAAAGAAATAAAGAGTCCGAAACTAACAGTGGTGTAAGATCAAGTAAGTTGTACACCAACAAACAATCACAGATGACCATATCGTAACTTCAAACATAGTATTCAAAAAGGTCCTGTAAACACTATGTAAATATCTTAAATTTATGTTTAAAAAATAAATAATATACAATTTAAACACATCTATTCTTTACTTCAACCCTCACCTATGCCCACGACGCACTAAATATGCACTATACGATACTAAATATACGGTGTGTAGGCTACTTTAATTAAGGGGGATTTAAGTAAGTTAGAACGCAAATGTTTCGCACGGGTCAGCTAGTTTAACTTTATTTTATATTTTTGGTTTTCTTACAACACTTTTTCTTCTACAACTATTTTAGTTCAATTGCGTTATAATTTATTTGTACATATTCTTTCTCTCTACACCTTTGTGAATCTATACGTATACAAATATTGTCGTTCGACCGCTCGCCGTAGTAGACGTCTGTAGGACAATTTATGTTACGTGTTATGCGTCGTTAGTTGATTGTTGTTGTGTTTTTGTGAACTGTTAATTAATTAATCTGATGATGAAACATAGTTTTTGAAACGCGTCATATAATTATAATGAACAGACGAAGTCACAAGACGGAAACAAAAATGTACAAATATTATCAATAGTGATTTCGATACTCGTACAATGCTTTTAAAAATATTGAATTATTATAGCTAAATAAGTTTTTTTTATTATTTTTAACTTCCCGCTAAGAAAATTGAAAATTTTCTAAAACCGGGAAGTTATTGGTTTTACCCCGTTTTTCGAAAATCGAGTATTTATCAGATCTCGACGTTTTGAGGTCCTAGGAATCTTCCCTGACCACTCCCTAGAGGGTGTCACACTGTCTGTCTGTATGTATGTGTTGGTGTGTGTGTCTGTGTATGTAAGTATGTGACCCGCTTATAACTTTTGAACGGCTTAACCGATTGGATCCTACCAAACGGCGTTCAAAAGAGTTCCATCAAACTTAGATTTCCTGAAAATTTCAACTAATTCGGACCGGTAGGTTCTGAGAAATTTCGAAAAACTAAGAAATAACATTTTTTCAAATCAGGTTTTTTTGGAATAACTTTTAAACGGCTTTACCGATCAATTCCAAAATCTAATCAGCTTTTGACCTTGAAAAGCGACGTCGATCGCTACCAGTCCGGTCAAAATCGGTTAATTCGTTCGTGAGATATCATGAACGAAAGAAAATAAAAAAAAAGGTGTTTTTTCTCAATTTCTCCAAAATTTTTCATCAGAAAAAATTTTTGTTGTCGATTCTTTCAATGGACTCGAAAAACTGCATCGATTGCCGCAAATCGCATAAAAATCGGTTGATTCATTCGCGAGATATCGTGAACGAAAGAAAATAAAAAAAGTGTTTTCCTCAAGTTCTCCGAAACTTTTCATCTGAAAAATTTTTGTTGATGATTCTTTCAATGGACTTAAAAAACTGCATCGATTGCTGCAAATCGCATAAAAATCGGTTAATTCATTCAAAAGTTATGGCAGTTCAAAATTTCCAAAAATAGTGTTTATCTAACTTTCATCATACTTTTGTAATTAAACTTAGCGGGAAGTTACAGGGATGGCCTTTAGGGTCAATCGTTTTCCAAATTTGTTTCATGTCTGACCACAACAATATTGATAATTGAATCTTGTAGGTTAGGCTTGTTTGCCAGGATTTGGTTCTTGTCCTATGACTCATACCTTTATATTGTACTTAGAATATTTAAACAATCTTTATTGTGCGAAACATTAAACGGAAGGTTTTATCCGTTTCGATATGACGTACTTTATCTTCCACCTCTATCGAACGTAGATTCTGTGGCTTGGTGTAATGAAACCCTCTGAACCGTCGCTTTACCCTCCACGCAAATAAGAAGTTAATTTTCAAAATCCCTTCAACCACAATCGCGACATCCTCAGTAATACACGAGACAGAATCAACCGAAGTACATCATCTCCGAAGCCAAGGTCGGTGCCCAATTCTCGTGTAACTAGAAATAGATCTCTATATAACGAGTGGACCTTCGATCTCAATCACTCCTCTCATCGTGCGAGCGAATCTTTTCCCGGTTGTTATTATACAGGGTGTCAATTAAGTCTGGGTACGGTTTAATATTTCAAATATAAGGAATATTTTAAGGTAGATGTGACTGAGGAACCTGCTCTATGTAATAATACTATTTTATTAAGATATTAAAACAAATATCCGATATCTTGGATCCGCCATTTTGAATGTAACTTTGTTTTTTTAAATAGGAAGGTGGTCATGTGATACATCATTTCAATGTAGAATTTCAAGAGAAAACCAACAGTGAAATTTGCAAATCCATATTTTCAACCGATTAAAAATGGCGGCCAAAAAACAACGAAATCGTGTTTTCCATTTTGCTGCACTATTTTGGTTTTAATATTAATTATTACTAGGGGCTCTGCCCCTGGACGCTCCGCGTCCCAACCCCGCCTCGGCCTTCGGCCTCAAATGGCTGCTTCGCTTCGCTCGCAGTTGGGAAATTTTATCTAATCTAAAAAAAACTGGTAGTTGTGAAGAATTATAATAAAACCTGATTCTAATAATTAGCCCAATAGGTGTTTTCATTGTAGGCCCAGCCTAAAATTATGTTCAGTTTTTGATCCAAATTAGCTGTTTTATATATAATAGGTTTGTAACAACCAATGTTTGAATTGAATTAAAATATAGTTAGCATTTTTCGTTGATTTTTGATTGTGTTTGTTTTTAGTTTGTCAATGTAACCTCAAAAAGGTAATACTCTTCAAATTTTCTAAGTAATGTTGCTATGGTAATGAAAGTAAACAAACATGATGTGTTGCTAAGTTTTTTATACGAACAGCTGTTTTTGTGCACCTGATAAAATCAGTTGTTTTTGATAACATCAATAGAAAGCTTTCTTCCATAAGATTAACATTGAAACTTTGAGGGCCACTGGGGCGTAGCCCTAATGTCCTAGGACTTTGGTAAATGGCCTAAAATTTCCCAGGGTTAACTTGTGTTACTATGCAAAATTTAAAAGCAATCGGATGAATGGTATACGAACGCAAAGTGGACAAAGAACCAAAAAAAACCCCCCATAAGGAATACACAGCAGAAATTTGCATTTGATTATAACGTTTGTAAGGCGAAAGATGCATGATTTGTAATGCTTGATGACATATCTGTGAATGATTACCTGCAATTTAAAAAAAAATAAGGAAATCGGCCGGATAGAATGGCCGTACTGACTGCCACAGGTTTTCATAAATTCTTTTAATATATAGATTCTTTTTTGATTCAGAATTAAATAAGCTTTCAAACGATATGACACACAACGATATTTGGGAGTATTTAAAATTGATTTAGAGTAGTTCAACGAAATATCGTTGTGTGTTATATCATTTGATAGCTTATTTAATTCTGAATCCAAAAAGAATAATAATTAATATTAAAACAAAAATAGTACATCAAAATGGGGCAAAATCGGAAAACACGATTTCGTTGTTTTTTGGCCGCCATTTTTAATCGGTTGAAAATATGGATTTGCAAATTTCACCGTTGGTTTTCTCTTGAAATTCTACATTGAAATGATGTATCACATGACCACCTTCCTATTTAAAAAAACAAAGTTACATTCAAAATGGCGGATGAATTTTTTGATATCTTAATAAAATAGTATTTTTACATAGAGTAGGTTCCTCAATCGCATCTACCTTCAAATTTTCCTTATATACGAAATATTAAACCATACCCAGACTTAATTAACACTCTGTATAAACGTTTTCCCGTTATATTTCCTTCCCTAATTTTATACTATATGAGATAATTTACAGGATAGAAATTTTCCCAGAAGGGAAATACACTGCGGTTATAGAGGAAGTGGTAAGTGTGTTCTGACAAAGTATTTGGCCTTTTTTAATTTATTCTAATAATTGTAATTCCATGCATTTTATCCATCGGTACGTGAAACCGACGCCGTATCGTTATCACGTACTGCGGATAGTAACGGAAGTGGTTTCAAAACACTTCCAGATCGGAAAATAATTATACCAACAATAAGCAGTATATTAAATGAAGAGTGTTAGTTGGTGCCTGCTGCACGCCGCGCTGGCTAGATCGTTAGACAAAGTGTTTAGGAGCGAAGCGATGACTTATCGCAGGAATATGTCGGCGAGCTAGAGTAATCGTTTTGTCGTTTTTTATTATGACGATTTTAATCAAATCAAATCCGATTAGATTTTAACCATTACATTATGAGTCTTGGCGTGTTGGGAAATATAATATACTAGGGGAGACTCCTGCGTGCTCCGCACGCCAACCCCCAATGGAACCTTTTAAAAAAATAGGTTATCTTATCTTCTAAAGCGAGAGCTAATTGTTTGTCTGCTAAATGGATCTGGAATCTCCGTCTAAGGATTTTTGATTTTTTGATTTTATATTAGGCTTTTGGCCACGAGAAATCGATTTGAAATGGTCACCAGTCTGGGAAAATTCGTTTTCTACGTATTTTATTAAATTAAAAAGTGAAATTTGTCCATTTTAAACAATACAAAGCACAGCTGATGCAAATTTTTCAATGCCATTACAATAATCATCTGCTTTCTTTTAAACTGTATATTTTATTAGAGGTAAGCCTAATGTTGTATCTATTTATAGTTACCATGGCAACGAATACATAATAAACATACCCTTTATTTAGTTGTTTAATGTTATAGGCCTAACCTAAACGATGTTCACGGAAATTTGCAATAATAGTAGTTATTGACGTGAGCGAACTAGGCCCTAGGAATAAATCGATATTGAAATAATACTTTAATTTAGGCCTGACTTATTTCTGAGGCATAGCGTTGAGATTGTGGTTAATCCTTTAAACTGTATTTTTATTACAGGTAAGCCTAATGTTGTATATACCCTTTATTTAGTTGTTTAATGTTATAGGCCTAACCTCAAAACTCAATAATCCAATATTTATTATTGAAATCATAGCCCTGCTTATAATCGAGCTTTAGCTCGGTCTCCAGGTACTGTTTTATTTATAATAAAGCTGTACGATTAATAATAACCTCAAAACTAAGATGGTAAATAATGTTAATTAAATGTTCAAATTAAAATTATTTCTTTTATTTTATAACAGCAGTTATAATAATGGTTCAAAGAACCAGCAAGGCTCTGGTCTACACTTTAAAACCCTAACCTAATAGGTAGAAATACAAAAATAATTGCTTCAAATTCTGAAACAGCTGTTAATGGAAATATTGGAGCAAACAACTATATTATCTGTTATTTTATTCAATTGGTTGCTATGGTAATAAATGTAAATACAGTGTTGGTTTATCATTCTAGGCCTAACTAGTGATGTAAAACGCCCGGGCGTTTAAATGTCGGGGCAAATGCCCAAATAAACGCCCAAAATCCATAAGCGCCCGGGCATTTATCCAGTTAAAGGCTAATAAACCTAATTAATGGAAATTAATTTGAAGACCACTCTTATAAATAACTTTTTAAACCTCTTATTATACATATTTTCATAAAAGCCTATATTAAAATAAATAATATAATAAATATAATTTGAGGTGAGAGTACACATATCCAAAATATACTGTTTTAATTGTTTCCGGATTGGAAATAGGTGAAATAGTACGTAGTGCAAAACAAGCTGAGCTAAGTTTATTTGAAATGAAGGTAATATATGATTTCCAGTTTATGTTTTCATCAATTACCACTCCCAGAAATTTGGACGAGCCTGTACTTGGTTCTAAATGATTAATTGAAATGTTGTCTTTTAATTGTTTACAACTGAACTGCATTATCCGAGTTTTATTTTTATTAAGTTTTAGACCATTTGATAAAAACCAATTTTCTGCCATAATCAGTGATGAAGTAACGGACTTTTCTAGATTAAGGGGGCGCTACCCTGTCCGCCATATTGAATCTGATTCCCATAAGAGCAATGCTACAGAATAAGTCATTTTTTTCCGTTAATTCGTGGAATAAATTAAAAAATTTGGTTTCATTTTGACGTACTGTCATATGCGGATGTTGATTGCCGAATACATTTTCAAAAACCGTGTTATTGTTTTCATAAACGTATGATATAAATAGTAAAAAATAGTAAACTTTATTAATTTTTTACTCAGTTACAAAAAGAGATATTGCAAAAAACCTTAGCAATCAACACCCACAATCTATTTTACTTTAAGAAAAAAAATACAGCTTTCGTTTTTCGACAAAAACAACACAAAAATATGCTTAATAGTCAAGGTATGTTTTGGTTATTTAACATTGAAATTGGTAACCAACTTCGCCGTTTTGAATGCAGAGAGCCGAGCCTTAATACTATACTTCCCCAAAACCGTTAAAATGGTGTCATCAGCAAACAGGACAGCTTTTGCTTCCCCAATATTATAAGGCAGGTCATTTATGTAGACCAAAAACAGTAAAGGACCCAGTATTGATCCCTGGGGCACACCTCGAGAATTTATTTCCCAAGAAGAGCAGTGCAATCCGTAAGAGTCTGTATAGACTACTCTTTGCTTTCTACATGTTACGTATGACCGCAACCAATCATTTGCCTTTCCACGAATACCATAATAGTTTAGTTTATAAAGGAGAACTGTATGGTCGACACAATCAAACACCTTTGAGAAGTCACACATTAGAGATGCTACATGCATGTTCTTATCCAGCGAGCGAGTTACAGCATCTAGTATATTATATATAGCAGATTCTGTAGAGTGGCCTTTCCGGAATCCAAACTGGCTCTCTGTTAGAACATTAAATTTATAAAAAAAATTCAAAATTCTGCTCAGAACTACTCTTTTAAAAATTTTCGACTAAACCGGTATTAGTGCTATAGGACGGTAATTTGTAATGTTGGATTCAGCTCCTTTTTTAAAGAGGGGTTTTATTTGGGAATATTTAAGTTTATCCGGAAAACTAACATTCTCAAAAGTCTGTTGTTTGTCAACTTATCTCTTGATAATAACCCCCTCCCTTAAAATGTTAATTTTAAGAACACAACTAAGCACTGAAGGCAGTTAAAAATTAAAAACATGAACTACAATAATTAAAACATGATATATAATAGTTAAAACTGCCTTAAACTAAATTCTTTATAAACGCCTAGTTTTTGGGCGCTTAAAATCGCTTTGGGCAAATGCCCGGGCATATGCCCATTTTTAAACGACCAGCCCACTTGGCATATGCCCGGCCCACATCACTACAGGCCCTAAGAATTTTTTTCGACTAAATTTACAAATATTGAAATACAAAAAAGGTTTTTATCGAAATGAATTATAGGCCTATGTTACTCAGGGATAGTGTAGCTTTTTATTAGTAAAACTATTTTTTCAATCGGTTCAGTAGTGCCAGAGATTACCCACTACATACAAACAAACAAACTAACTTTACCTTTTTATAATATTAGTACAGATAGGGCGGGTGAAAAGTATGAGAACGCCTTAACATTTCGTATTCTATAAGGAAAATTTGAAGGTAGATGTGATTGTTCGGTCCGCCATCGAGGATCCGCCATTTTGAATGTAACTTTGTTATTTTAAATAGGAAAATGGTCATGTCATACATCATTTCAATGCAGAATTTTACGACAAAACCAATGGTGAAACCCGCACATCCATATCTCAAACCGTTCTGAAGATATTTGCATTTATTTACATTGAATCACATAATTTAATATAAAAATGAAATAAAGTACATTAAACGTCTCCCTATCAAATTTTAATGTTGAATAAAATTAAACATTATCAAAAAATCAATTCATAAGGTAGGCCTATTAATTTATTGTACATCAATTTTAACAAGAATGAACAATAATAATAATGGTTTGAGATATGGATGTGCGGTTTTCACCATTGATTTTGTCTTAAAATTCTGCATTGAAATAATGTATCACGTGACCATTTTCCTTTTTGAAATAACAAAGTTAAATTCAAAATGGCGGATCCAACATGGAGGAACAAATTTTTTACATTTTAATAAAATAGCATTTTTACGCAGAGTAGGTTCATCAATCACATCTACCTTCAAATTTTCCTTATAGACCAAATATTAAGCTGTTCCCATCTTTTAATCCACCCTGTATAATGTAGCCTATAATATTGAACTAGCAATGTTTGTAACAGCTGCATATTTAGCTCAGCTGATTATCAGTGTTTATCAGCTGTCATTAAACGAATAGTAACGGCGTAGTATAGTCAGTTGTAGCTATCATAGCAACGTATGAATACAAATATAGGCTATATTTAAATACAGTACCTACCATAACTACGATTTTAATGAGTAACACATTATTAATATAATTAAAAGTTTTACATTATTAATACATCCGTTTATTCCAATTTAATACATTAAATTTGGAGGCATACAATTAAAATAACATAGCTCGATTTTTATGAAAGGTAGTGTAAATAATTTTTAAGTTTGACACAGCATTTATTGGCAAGAGCGGTTTATTAATTTCTACATAGTACTTATTTGTTATATATTATAACGCCTCGCTAAAAATTGTAAAGAGCTGAGCTCGGTCAACCGGTTAAAATAAATAACTGGGGAATACTGAATGTACAAAGTTAAAGTTTCCTAGAAACCCCGCTCACTTTGAGCGTTACAGTCATCAAACATTCATACTAATACCAATACAAGGTACTTTGATTACTTGTAACAATGTAACTAATTCTACTAATTAAAAAACCTGCAACTCATCCACAGTTCAAAAAGCACCCATATAATTTAAAGTCATCCAATATTATCCATAATTATATAAGATGCTAATACATGTAGCCTACTACTTCGACACATCGTTTACGAAGTCGTGTTCAATGATCTTTATAATATCAGGTTAGGGTATTTCTTGCAAAACAGTCTAACAATTTGGATAAGTTTAACATTACAATAATCGTTTTTTTTTTCATCGGCACCAGATTTCATAGCTAGTACTTGGTTAAAATAAAAATGGATAGTAATAAAGAAATAGGATGTTAACGAAAAAAGAGGAAAGGAGTTTAAAATACTGTAAGAAAACAATAAATACAGAAAGTAATAGGCCTACTGTAATAATAGTGTTCTAAACTCGGGACTGGGTCAATAACACATCATATCGATGGCATAGGACATTATTTGTAGAACGAGCTCGTAGAAGAAAACTGAGCTAACCTGTAGTTAAGAAAGAACTCGATATTTTCACAACCGAAGAACCACTGAACACTCACTTTCTCAATTAGGGGAGAGTAAGGGTGGTTGGGACAGTGGGAGGTTTGGGACACCATAATTATTGGCTGCACCCATCCAGTATCAGTCCAGAATTGTTTTGGAGGGTTTTTTTTTATGTGGACAGACAGTCAGATTGAGCTGTTGATTTTTTAAGAAGAAAAAGTTTATTTTCCTCAGAAAAGCCTAGATTTTTCACCCAATGCAATAAGAATTTTATCATTCTGAATAAAAACTAGTGGTAAGTTTAATAATTGCATCTTATACTCCATTGTTTTAGTTTTCTTTTGATGTATAGAGATTACAGTATTATTATAAGATTATGAAACTGGTATTTTTTATAGTAACAAACTCACTAAAGGGATGTTTGGGACAGTATGTGTAGGGATGTTTGAGACAGTGTAAATGTATTTCAAAATTAACTGAAATTTTTTAAAAAAATCAAGAATCAATCTGTTGATAGTTTTACTTTCTCCACCCTATACGTAGTATATGGAGAAAGTATTGTTTTCGTAAAAATGTTCGAATTTGAATTTTCAGTTGAATTATCTGTTTTGGTGCTCCCAGAACCCC
>JAGFPH010023793.1:0-11728 GCA_018207615.1 Philaenus spumarius
AACATCCCATCCCAAAGTGTCTAACGGGCGCAAAGAAGTATAACTTCAAAATAACAGTGATACAGTAAAATAATATGTATCAGACTATGTATATATGTCATAGTTTTAATAAATTAGATATAACAAAGCATCAAACGCAGTAATATTACTTGTATATGCAGATTACTTGAAGCTGTTAAAAATTTACCAAAAGACTCGGTTGTTACAAGCTACAAACAATATTGACTCTTTAATGTTGGAGTAGGACCTAAAACTTCATATTTCTAAGTCTTTCTAAATGTCATCCGTAAGAAACAGTGATAATTTTAATCTTGGTTTATATTATGAAATTGACAATACTTAATTGACATACGTAATACTGGACTAATCACAACAGACGCATATTTCGTTTTATTTTTTGTTTTTAATTACGTTGCTTCAACTGACAAAAACAACTACAACTTGTTTATTATAATGCTTTTCGAAATTATTTGCCTATGCAAAATTTAAGTTTAACAATATTTTTTTTTCTATTTACTTGTCGCTTTTGATTGATAGGATGTGTCCCTATTTTTCTTTGTTTTCTTTCCTCATCCAACACAATCATCGAAAATTCATCGTCGGTGTCCGAGCTAGATGATTTTGCAATTTACGGTAGTTGTTACAATAACAGCAAATTCAGACTAACTGATGGTGAGGTGGAATGCGCGCGCATCCTTCCGACACACGTCGGAACGTTGCGAATCTGATAGATTTAGCCACTACATCGGAATTCCGCGACAGACCGGAAAATTCGGCTCCGCTCTGATCTGATCTGATCGTACAAGTAAAGCCGTAGCTTTACGTGGAATCGAGTTTAGAGTGTTATAACTTTTCGATTTTTTATTTTCTTTGCCTCATCTAGAGTTTCACGCCAATGGTTTCTCAGCTTTTCCCATTTTTTCCACGTAAAGTTTCATCGGTTTTCCCCTCACTTTTGAATTACTAGAAACTAGTAGGCCTAATTGTCAATATTTGTAGTAAATGTGTCTTCTACGGCGTTGCATGTGCAGTGATCTATAGTTTAATAATAAATCTATAGTAAGTTAAAAGTGTAAAATAAACTATTATAAACCAAATAAACTTTTATAACCTATATTACTAGAGCTCCAGTAAACCCCTTGTAGGCTGCTCAATAGAATAATAATACAATTAAATTAAGCAAACACTTATTAGGTCTACTTATTAATAAATCTGCCATTAACGATCTGTTAATCGAAAAGTCTACATATTTTACATTCTAACCAGAAAGAAAAATTTGTTGTTATAGAAATAATCAAGGTGTGAATTATCTGTTCCATAAATAGACGTGTCCTTCATAACTTCCCCTTGACATAATCCAATACTTTGCACCGATATAGCAATACGCATGCGTGGTTAAATTGTCAGCACAGCAGTTACAATGTAGAGTCTAGAACGGCTGCAAATGGCAGATCGTAAAATATAATAGAGTAGGCTACATTCTACAATGGGACATTGCAGGATGTTTTTTACACAGAGGTTTGGAGTATGTTTAATATTTTAGCCTAACGATGTATGTTTGTGTATTGGTAAATTCTTTAATAATAAATGAGTCTCGCTCGGTGAAGGTAAGGATTTTCGGTGTTAGTTGTGTGCCACACGCCATAAAGTATTGTATGACATTTCAATGTTATATTTATCGATTAGAGTATGAATTTCATTCAATTCATTGCTACATGTTAGAGACTCTGTTCATCAATTGACTCGACCGCTAGTCTGTAAAGAGATAAGGAGTTTAGAGTGTATAATGTCCTGGGAAAACGGCCGCACAAACTTTCAACTCTGTTGCTATTTTTATATCAACGCCTGACAGACATTTGCGGTCAGGATTATTTATGGACCTTTGCGGTCAGGTGATGATATTGCTACCTAAGAAGAGCAAGCTGCGATAAAACTAGAAGATTCGCAGAGTATGACCACCGCGTGGAAAAACACAAAAAATACTCATTTTATTTACCAAAGTGCCAAGGCATTCAAAAATGAATTTTGTTATATTCTGTTTTTTCGTTCAAATATTTTTTAAATAATGGAATTCAGAGTGTTGAACATTATTTATGTACAGGTGGAAATTGATGTTCACCGATGTAGTTTTAAAGTCAAAGATTTTTGGAAATCAATGTGTGCCGAGTAAATCATTAACGGAATTTAACAGTGTGATTTTCAATGGAATTTTTAAGTATCCTAAAATTTCAGTTTATACAATTAGTACAGATATCTATCATAAGAAAATATTGATGAAACTAATTTTCTTCTATGCATTTAAAGTGAACCATTCCCAAGTACAGGCTTTATACCCATGTGGGGATGATTTTCCTTAATTTTGAAATTGCTAATTAATGTATTATTTGTGTAAAAAATTTCAAGAATATAATCTAACTAATTAAAATGTATTTCATTTTTCTTTGTCCTCATTTATTAATGGTTTGCCAAAGTTACAACACAAAAATTCCAAATTTAAACCTGTTTTTTTATATTTAAATCAAATTCGACCTGCTGTGTTATTTGAAATTTATTAAACATGGGCTTTTCCTTTCCCCCAAATTCTACACTTGGGGGTGGAAAGGTGCCTTAGTCAGACCATTTTTTGAAAGGGTTTTTGTTTAACAAATTTTGGTTAAAAAATTTACCTCTAACAATAACACCGTTCATCAAAATAAAAAATGTTTTACGTTTAAAGTCGCCGTTTTTAAATGGAACCAAGAAAGTCAAAACTTTAAAAAAAATGGAACACATTTGAAATTTCTTCAAACATTCTCAAAGTAAATCTTTCGGCAAATGGATTTTAAATAAATATTTTCTGTATATTCTTTAGGTGCGAATTAGTGGGTTCAGTTTGAAATAATTGTCTGAACTGATTGTTTCTGTAGGCTACTTACAGACTGGGTTCTATTACTTGTTGTAAATGAGTATTGTTTGAACGGTATTCGTGTTTAGATGAGCGTGACTATAAATTTCTAAATGATAAAAAAACTTGACATTTTCCTTTAAACATAATTAAATATACGCTTCACTGGTTGTGACAATTCAAATATAAAGAGTACAAAAGAAATAGTAGAAATGAACTAACAACCAAACCAAAAGTCGAATAGGCGAATTAATATAGGGAACTTTCAGCCATCTTGCTAAGGTGATAGATATAAAACTTTACCAGATTAGCACCTTGTTTAGATAAGTAAGACGTGCTATCACGTGATATATATGTTTAAAACCTATATAATAATAATAAATGTAGGTATATGAAAAACAAAAAAACACCTAAACTAATTTAAAATTTCCTTTTCGTAACGTATACAAATTTCGTTTTTTCTTAAATCAGCGTAATATCACAGCTGTTACTTTCGCATGCGCGTAACTAATGCGCTAACATACTGTTCTTAAATTTGGCAAAGTTTTAGTAATTTGTTATGTTCCTCGTTTTGTGAGATTAAATCAAATGTCGTTTACTGGTATCAATGCTGAATGTTTATTGAGATAAATCTACATTTTTGTCGTTAATTTTTTATTGTTATATATTTTAAAATTGCTATTACTTATCTTTTTGGCGTGTGGAGTGTTTAGTTTCTTTTATTAGTGCAAACATAATCATAATGGGTGATCTATAAAACCTGCATTATTGTTAATTTATTTCTCTAATATACCTATCGCTGTTGTCGTTTGCATTTTTTAGATTCAGTTTAATTAAATGCCTACTTTCAGAGTATGATAAAAATCTACTTTATATGGTCACGCAGAAAAACATTTCACTTAAACGAAGAAATAAGCCTGGAGAAAACCGCGAGGTCCTGTTATCGCAAGTTTACTGTGAAATGTCGTCAACCTGAAAACATGACTATTTCCAACAATTGATTTAGCTGTTATAGATTAAAACCTCATACAATGACACAATTAGGCAATTGACAGAAAAGAAAGGAAATGCGTCAGAAACCGTGTGTAAGCGGTGTTAGTCAGTAGGTATGTGTGGACAATACTGATAAACGCTGGATTGCTATTCTGTGGTAATGCATTTACTGTGCACCTGTCAACAAATTTGCGTTGGTTAAATTTTAATTTACGTTTTATCGGCGTTGGGGGATATTCGATAAAAGCTATTCCAGTTCTCTTATTCAGTGTAAAATAAAAAAAATGTCAGAATGCATAAAAAATTATAGCCTTCAATAATATTATTACAGCTAGAGCATAAATGGTGCATAATAAATTGATCGATTTAATGACTGATAATAATAAGTCAAACTAATCCAAATCTCCCTACCCCTCCGCCAACCCACCTCAAAATTGTTAAATGAACTTGCGATACCTCAAATTAAAGCCTTTTAAATCCTTGAATTTTAGTGGCAGTTAAATTTGTTTAAACACAATATATGCTATAAAAAAGTGTTATACATCCAATTATTTTCAGAATTTAAGAATTTGAATTAAGCGATTAATTGAATTAAGAATTAAATGAACTCTGTTAAACTATTTAAAACACAGACAATGAGTAAATTCAATGCGATTTTGAAAACTATTTTTGTACTAGCAGGTAACCGCGGCTCCGCTCCCAAATTTGAATAAATGAATGAATGAAAATATTTAGCCTTACCATTAATTGTAATTCTAAAACGATTATAGATTGGAGTTCCCTGTCCCAAAAATGCATAGTAAGTTTCTTCCAAATCAACATATATTACTCATGATCAGTGAGACAGTAAACGCTAAAAACCACATTTTTCGCCAGTGCATTCCCGACTGAAAGTGAAAAATAAGGGTTTTAGGTGCATTTCAAGTCTAGGAGTACATTTTACCTAAAATATTGGCTTCAAAAATGTTTGGCTACTTAGACGCAAATAATCGAAGAGAAATATGTTTGTCTTTCCTATAAGCTTTTTCTAGGCGCAACTTAGAAGTGCCAAGTTTCAGGTATCCAACTTCATGTAGCTAGTGTACGAATTATTATTTATTTTAAAGGTAGTTATCCCATTTCGCCCCTTGGTCTTCAGTGATCAAAATGCAAATGGGTTTTCTTTCTTGTATATCGCCTAAGAATAATATGTACTAAATTACAGCTCTCTATAGCTTATAATAATTTAGTGTATCTTAATTTATATTAATTGTTTAAAGGTAGTTATCACATTTTAACCCCTTAAGCTGTATGACCGAAATTCGATGGGTTTACTTTTTCTAATTGCCGGGTTAAAAAAAAAGAAAGTTGTACATTCTTTCAAAAAGCTCGGAGTACTTGCACTTTCGTAAATTTACATAGTTGAAGTGTTGCTGTATTTAAATTCAAGTGGGATCATGTTTAACAAAATTTATATATACCAGGCAAACTTGCTAGACAGCACAGGTAAACTTTCCCCACATGCTGGTTGAAATTGAGCATATGTTTGCTAAAAGCAATAAAATCCTAAAAAATTACGTGAATTTTAAAAACAGTTTTTTTTTATCATGCTCTTACTATTTCATGCAGATGTGATCTCCGTCGTGGTAATATATTTTCTTACTGAGTGCATATTCATGTAGATTTTGTTTAAAATGTTGTGTAAGTATGTCAATTATTGTATAATATTCTCTATTTTTTAAGCTGGCCTGTTATTTAAATTGTGCTGTGTGATTTTGTGAGTGTTCTTCTAATAATGTGTGTTTATAGGCTATAACCAGTTTTATACAAATTCTGATATTTTCAACAACCACAAAACCAATGCTGAATAAATAGGTACATTGTTTTTTTTAAATATATAGGCCTATCGAATAAATTAAGTTGGAACACAGATAAGACAAAACCATTAGAATTCATCATGCGTAAAACACGTATTAAAATACTTTTAGTTATTGTTTAAAAAAGTTGAAAATACATCGCTGTGACAAAACAAACTCTTTAAAAACTTAATAATATTCTGTAAAATTTAATTCGCTTTGGAGATTATAAACATTGTCAACGTTTTAATTTTCGTAATCGCAGAAAATTCCCCTCGAACAGTTGACACTCGGGCTGATGGATCTTCAAAGGTAATATTGAGACTGGAGCAAGACGAGGAGGTCGTTGTATCAGGAAACGTTTGAAGTTATCTCCGCTAAGGCATCTTGTACGAGAGCCAAAATAACACGAAGTCGGCTGGAATGCGTCGTGTCGGTTGGCCGTCATACCTTGAAATACACTGCTCTCGCCTTAACGTATTCGGTCATACAAAGTAAAAAAAGACAATTTTATCTAGCTTCGCCTGGAAAATACTAACAGGTGACAAAATAGGTATTTAGACTGCGTCAAATACACGGTATGATAAATCGTTTTCAAATCCGCATTTTAGAAAGTACCTATTGTAGTCATTACCATGGTACGATTTAAGGACATTTTCTACATAGTTTTTATTTCATGGTCTCTGGGCCCAAAACCGTAATCATTTAAATGTTTATGTATCTATATATACACACAGGCTGATAATGTGCGGGAATATTCAGTGCGTGGTGACATGAATCAAACAAAGAAACTTTCCTATATACATAAGTCCAGAAACGCATCTTTTACCAGATATTTATTTTTAAATTTCCAGAACAGCTTAACATAACCGATTGCGTTGAAATTTTCCACTGTACTTTCTAAAATCAGTGTAAGAACCTAGTGTAATAAAAATAGCTGCCTTACAAAGATTTTAAATACAAATAACTAAGAAACGGTAATGTTTAAAAACGTCAAAAATTATTTTTCCAGCTATTTTAATATCCTATCGAATGGTATAACTGTCAAAACTATTAAGGTGGACGCTGTTTCTATTTGATTAGACACAAACAGGCTACACAAATTTACTCCGGAAGTTTTTTTTTGTAAAAATTAAGATTTGAGTTATTCTAGATTAAATCTTATGGCGTGTTTTCGAAACAAATTGGAACAATTTACCATAGTTATTTATTTATTATTTTTATCAAACTAGGCGGCCCTTATATTTATGAGTAGCCTACTGTGCAAAATTTCAACCTAATCGGTTAAGCATTTTCTATAGAGATATAAATTATTAAGCAAAATATATGGTGGATATCTGGTAAAAGAAGAGTTTTCGGCAATATGTTGTCCCATGTATCTCCACTCTCTGAATGATTTTCTTTTATTACAGAAACTCTCTGTACGTTTCACTTTTGTAAGCTGAAATTTTGCACAAATTACTTTCAGACTGACATATGTAGATGGAATGTCTCGGTAAATTTCGTTAATAAGTAAAATCGGACCAAGATTGCGAAAATTTGGATGTTTGATCTAAACTAAAAAATAACTGTAACTTCCTTCATATAAATTATGTGTTTTAATATGTTAAACCTGCAACTTTGCAACAATAACGCAACTCCCCATGGGTTTAATATGCTAATATAGGCCCTACATTCGAAGAGTAGTAACCAAAAAAGTGTGAAATGCTTTTTAATAACACCAACCATTATATCACGGGAAGGAAAAACTGGAAGTTGAAGGACAAACAATAATTTCATAACTCCCTTATTTAGCCCAGTCAACGAATGATTCTAGAAGGAAAGTCAATAAGCGGAAAGACCAACTATGGTACATTGTTTGGGGTACCTATTAGTATAACAAAAAGACCCTAAATGTCCTAAAAGTCCTAAAAAGTCCTTGACCCTAGGGGTGGCGGAAGAAGGGGGAGGGGGCTAAAGGTACCATTTTTGATTTCTTAGCCTATATCTCAGTAGAGGTTGGTCCTACAAAAAATATACACGTATACAAAATTAAAGCTGACGAAATTCTCTAAATTTTGTATACCTTTAGTATTTTTGCTATTTGTAACCGTTAATGAGATATACGCTCTCTAAAATCGGTAATTTTCGAAAAAAAGTTTCTTCGCATTGGAATGCCTTATTATTTGTTCCCCATGCGGTTTACCCTCGTGAGGTCTCTCCAGTTCTTATCTCGTTCGTAGAAAGTTAAATTATTGTGTATTTCGCTTTAGTATATTATTTTATTTTTGTATTATTATTATGTCGCTATGTCGACGGAAAAATGTTTTGTTTCTCGCTTTAGTTGAGTTAGTTTATATAATGTCATACGTCCTAAGGAAGTCGAATTATTGTGTTCTTCGCCTTTATATTTTATTATTATTATTATTATATCTGCTATATTTTATTAGTATTATATGCAGTATATTTTTTTAAATTATATCCGTTATATTTTATTAGTATTATATACGGTATATTTTATTTTTATTATATCCGGTATATTTTATTGTTATTATTATTATATCGCAATGACGACACAAACGTATCTTGTTTGTGACGAGAACTTGTACGAAAGTGGTGGGAAAGTGTCCTGTAAGAGTGCAAAAGTAATAGCTTCACTGATAAGTGCCACTTTACAAAGAAATGACGGAAAAAGCTCCAACCTTGTAGGTTTGACATCCCTCAAAGTTCATTCCACATACATAAAACATTATACGTGAGCCGAAAGAACAGCTTATGTGATGAAACAGGCTTCTGTTTTGAAACAGTTATTGATAAGTCAACAGATTTACAAGTCGTTGTCATTGGAGAGGACTCAGACCTCATAGTCCTTCTGATTGTGCTAATCCCCAAAGACCAATACATCATCATTATGAAACTGGGCCGAGGAAAGGTACCAACCAGTCTGTATTTCCACCGCTGAGTTACAGGAGCTCAAGGCATTATGTTCATCCATGCTTTCACATGATGTGATACTACAACAGCAGCATGAAGCTGCCATAATAAGCAGATTCCAGAGCAGGGCAATAATTGTTTCCTAAGGTGGTACGGTGCCCCGAAGAAATAAAAATCAGTCAACAAATATTGCTACGACACAATCGTCAAGTCTGTGGAGAATGTGCAGCCCGATATCTCATCCCTCCCACCATCCGAGGATCAGCCAAAATCATAGTCATCGGTGCTACTTTCAGATACAACGGTTACACCACTAGCTTACGCCCAGAGGAATGGGGGTGGGAGCAGAACGCGATAGACTGCTTAACTACCTCATCCCTATTAGAACCCAAGATCCAATAGCCCCAGATGACAGTTAGAACCTAATATTCTGCAAGTGAAATGGCGACTGCAGCACTGCACGCTGCAGTTGCCAGAAGGCCTCAATGGTCTGTTCTACTAAAATTCAATAAAAATAAAATGTTGGTTCTTCACTCTAGGCCTAATCTATCTTTTTTGTGTGTATGTTTAATTTATTTTATCTGCCTTAACGGCAACATACGCACATAATTTACGTTTTGTGCACATTTATGGCACAGTACGTTACGAATGATATAATTTTAATCCTTCAATTTCAGTATCGGCTCACGTATAATGTTTTCTGTATGCGGAATGAACTTTGAGGGATGTCAAACCTACAAGGTTGGAGCTTTTTCCGTCATTTCTTTGTAAAGTGGCACTTATCAGTGAAGCTATTACTTTTGCACTCTTACAGGACACTTTCCCACCATTTTCGTACAAGTTCTCATCACAAACAAAATACGTTTGCGTCGACATTGCGATATAATAATAATAATAACAATAAAATATACCGGATATAATAAAAATAAAATATACCGTATATAATACTAATAAAATATAACGGATATAATAAAAAAAAATATAGACTGCATATAGTACTAATAAAATATATAGGATATAATAATAATAAAATATAAAAGCGAAAAACACAATAATTCGACTTCCTACGGACGTATGACATTATATGAACTAACTCAACTAAAGCGAGAAACCAAACATTTTTCCGTCGACATAGCGACATGATAATAATAAAATAAAATAATATACTGAAGCGAAATACACAATAATTTGACTTTCTACGAACAAGATAAGAACTGAAGAGAGCTCACGAGGGTAAACCGCATGGGGAACAAATAATAAGGTATTCCATTGCGAAGAAACGTTTTCTTCGAAAATCACCGATTTTCCAGAGCGTATATCTGATTAACGGTTACAGATAGCAAAAATACTAAAGGTATAAAAAATTTAGAGAATTTTGTCAGCTTCAATTTTGTATACGTGTATATATTTTGTAGGACCAACCCCTACTGTGATATAGGCAAAAAATCAAAACATGGTACCTTTAGCCCCCCTCCCCCTTCTTCCGCCACCCCTAGGGTCAAGGACTTTTTGCATGTTATACCAATGAATACTGTATTCATTGGTTATACTAGTAGGTCCCCCAATCAATGTACCATAATTGGTCTTTCCGCTTATTGACTTTCCTTCTAGACCCCCCTTTTGGGCATTCGTTGACTAGGCTAATTAGGCATAGTGTTAACACTTGTCCATGTTACTATTTATACACCTTCTAAATATTATATAAACTGTTGTATTTAAAAATGGTTTGGTATGATTAGTTCTTTGTTGTTAATTAAAAGCAATACACCCAATCTAGTGAAGCCTTATTAAAAAGTAAGCAGGCTATATAAAAACTATGGTATCTAGTGCTTAGTTTACTGAACTTTTGAATTAGATGTATTAATTAATAAGGTCGAAAGAGATAGGCCTAGTTAAAAACTACGAACAATTTGTTTCAAGGAATTATCATCAATATTATCAAACAAAAATTATGTAATAATTGTTATTGTTTTCATAAACAAGTTAGTTGTTAAAATATTTACCAAACCAAATTAAACTTAACTTTTAGATTTTTTAATATAATTCTTGTAGTTACCAGTAATCTGTAGTTGTCAACTGTAGGTTTCGTTTCGTTTATTTCCACATGGTTGTTTTCAATACGCAATTAAGCCTAGATGAAACCAGGTTATTTGAGCAATTTTCTAATTAGGCTTAATTGTATGAGCTCATTACAATAAGCCTAAACATATCTGGCTGATTAGAAAGTGATAGATAATTTTCCAGTCGGGCTCATTGAAAAATAACGGCACTCTTTAAAATTAGGCTGATTTTTCAATGAATTATCCAAACACATTTAATTCGCCAACGCATTTACGAGCATTTAACATTGTGGTACGTTTACTTTTTTAATGTCTCAACACCTCTACTTTACACCAGTTAGACTACTGAAGACTGGGGAGTAGCGTATAGCTCAGCTAATTTGATAGCTAGTAACCAGGTTCAAATCTACAGTTGTAGCAGAACCTCTTGACCAATCCGCTTCTATATATATAACCAAAAAAACTGCTAGGATTATAGTGGTACGAAAACTCTGTAAACATAAACAAAATTAGAAAACATAACATACATTTCAGTTACGTGGAAATTTTTTAAATGAACACCTTGTCTACAATAACCAAGAACCCTTTTGTGCATTAGTGAAACCTACCTTCCTTATCAGATGGGACATTCTGTCGCCATACCCAGACGGAAAGCTATTTTGACTCTTTTGAAACTTTTATTTCGGCTTTTTGTTCCTTATACCGGGTTAGCCATTTATAACTCTTGACAGGTTGCTTATTGGTTGCTAAAAGAACGTCATAAAGCAATTTAAATTTAGCTTTGTTGTTGTAAACACTAAGGTTGTACACATTTGAAATCCTTCAGTTACTATATATCTATGCATTTGGTGAAATCTATGGATATTTATAATTTTGTGAAAGTAAAAATACTTATAATAGTAAAAGTTCATTTTTAAGCAATGGTAGGTGCTTAATACTACAAAGATTCTTCTTCTTTGTGCGAATGCTTGGGGGATTTAGTTGATCTCAGATCTTTCAACACTAATCACGAAAGCTGACAATATTTGCCAGATCTATCAATG
>JAGFPH010023794.1:0-11728 GCA_018207615.1 Philaenus spumarius
CAATTAATATTGTTATATTAATGATCCGGTGATGAATTGTTAGTAATTCATACAAATATTCATGGTCACCCTAATTATTTTTCTACAAATCAAAATTTGACTTTAGAATTTTTAATTTATTCGTTTACTAAAACTAAAATGACTTTACTGTTTTAGTTTGGAAGTAGACATTAAAAGAAAGTAGAGATTTGTTGCATCTTAAATAAAATATTTTATTATTAATAAAAACTAAAACATGTTAACTAACCTAAAATGTAATAATTTTACAAATATTACTTGCACTACATTTTTTGTAGATAGCCTTACTAATTTTATTAGTATTAACACTGATAATTTCCAAACTTATTTAAACTGTAAATAAATATTTTTAAATTAATTGAAATTACCATTTAATGCAAAATGCATGCCTGATTTGCTGGAATAACAAACAGTATTTTCCTTGTCAGTTGTTGTTACGATTACTATTTTCTAGACAAGCAGCACTACTGGAAACCCACAGACCGAGATGACGCTTTCGAATTGCAGAGAAATGCTAGATGAAAGATTACAAGTTCAGTGGGAACTGAAAGACGACTATATTCAGATACGACTTGCTGGGCGGATCAGAGAGGACCAATACATGGCATTCGGTGTCAGCGGAGAAAATGGAAGGTAAAAACTATTTCAACATGACTAAAAGATATGTACAGTAGAGCGCGGATTATCCGAAACAATTGGTGCAGGGGGTGTTCGGATAGTCGAACTTTTCTGGGAAGAAAGTCTAGTTCTTTGTTGAGGGTAGTGGGATGGGTGGGACGCAAATAAAACATGTTAATGGCCTAGAAATAATACTTTCATTTAAGTTTATGTATAATACACTGTACATAAAAAGTAGGGATTGCACATACAGTACATACACTTTTTTTTTGTTTTCTGACATGTGATAAAAATAGTACAAAATTAAACTAAAAGAAAAAGTCAAACATGTTTGCTCAAGTTTTGAGAGTCGTTTTTTTTTTTACACCAAGTCTCGAAGCAAAGACAGCAGCTGTACAGCATCACATTCGTCTTGCTGTTCCAACCATTTAATAGCAGTCTCGAAGCATTGAAAGGCTTCTTTATCATCAGCTTCCATCTTCACTGTCCAGCTCACAAGCTTACTTTGTGATAGAGTCACTGTTCTTTTTAATGTCAGTTAGCGTTGAATTCCAAACACCAAACTTCCGAGCTGAGCTTGATCCACTTGCACCTTTTTTTTATGATTCTACAATTTTAAGTTTGTCAGAAAGACTAAGCACAACACGTTTAAGTTTTGCCGACATTGCTAGAAACCACCCAGCACAACAAACAACAGCAAGGACAAACACTGATGTCAGTGACACAAATTAGTTTAGGTGTACAGGTGGACACACTTGTTTCTGTAATGTTGGTGTGGTGGGATGAAGCCGAATGTACAAATGTTCTTAACTAAATTATTTGTACACTTGACCTGAGTGGCGTACCTGTTGAGGCCTGGGCGGAGTTCTCCCTGAGGCCCGATTACTTAAACACTTGATTTGAGGTAAAAAAAGCTAAAAGGTAATCCAATCTGAAAATAAACTTTTAATATTCTTACTACACAGTCATACATAGTCGTTATCCCATATTCGAACCAGGGACCTCAAACTTTGAAGTCGAAGAAAACAAGTCGGCAAGGTCTTGGTTCTGTTTTTTAATAATTCCTATATTAACGAATAAAACAAAATAAATTCCTAAAGGAATTTTTTCTAGTCCACTGTTTTGTAAATCAAATAATTGCTTTGAATTAAGCCTAGTAGTTTTGTTTAAACGCAATTCAAGTCTTAAAATTTCTACTTTCTATATACGGTACCATTTTATTAGTAAAACATATTTAAAAATTAATATTTTAGTAGACCTGAGAATATATTTTTAACCCTCTGACTGTCTGTTGTAAAATCTAAAATGTCGCACTGGTTTTTAGTAAAACAGTAAACAAATGTTTAGTAAACTGCTTTCAGTAAAAAATCACTAAAAATTCAGTTTTAGGCCCAGACACAATTTTGATGCATGAAATTATTCAGAAAATGATATAGAATATTGTGCAATAAATAACAGTTACATTGCTTTGTTTTAATTTCTAAATATTCTCACCCAAAGTTAGAAAATGTTCCAAAATTTTTCTTTTTCAAATTTGACCACTATGAGAAAAACTACCTACACCTATGTTATAAAAAAACCAGAATAGTCATTTTGTTCTAAATTTCATGTTATTTCAGAAAATATTCGCTTAGTTAGGCAATATATAAACACACACAATGTTTGAGCACTAAAACAAAAACTATGTACACTGTGCTGACCACACTTTTACTCAGAAGAGCTGCTGTCCTCGATAGCTTTCTGGAAGTTGTGGAACGTTTAGGCCTACATTATTGTTATTATTTATAGGCGAATCAGGCCTATTACTTTCTACATCTTTCCTAACTGATGTTTCCAATGCATATAAATTAGGTTCATAATTATTGTCATCGCTACCTGAGGAAAGGTCAGGCAATGAATAATCACTTTCAACTCTATCGTCAATATCACTTTCTAATTCACTGCCTTTTTCTACAACAAATCTATCAATATCACTTACTTCTTCATCAATAAGTCGGTCAATTTCACGATCACGGGATACATTTCTATCCATTTTTAATATAAAACAATCACTAAACACATAATCAAAACAACGTCCACTTAGGTTAGCCCAAACACTGAACAGCTGAATAGTTACTACTAAGTGATTATTTATCCATCTGTTGCTGAGAATACTAAAGTTCTACACCAGAAGATGAAGTTTTCTGCAGAATCGATCGATACCACATACTGTGCATTTACCAAAAGATGAGCTCAAATAGCTGTTAATCTGTGACATAGTGCACACACAGTCTTACTGCACAAACACACATCTTGCTAGGGCGACGACTGACACTCGGAGGGTTAAAAGGCCCTTTAGTAGGGTGGACTATGTATCCCATCTGTAAGACGTACGATTCTTAATAGACACAGTTAAGTTTCCTTCCATAAGCACGTACTCTATAGATTCAAAAAATGATTAGCACAAACACAGAGAAAAAGTTATTTATCTGGAGAAGATCCCTCTGCCATGCTAAAAGTGTTATACCAAAATCTTTTAATAACAGGTCCACATGCCCATTAACTACATCTGAGATATGTTGAAAAGTAAGGAGGAAAGGAGCCATCTAATTCCTACGGAGTATTTGTTTAGTCTGAAAATCAGAACGCTTTTCATTGCATAAGAAGTGCTAGCGACGGCAGACAGGCAGATCATAAGACACAGATTTCATAAAGGTCTTTGGTTTTGTCTACAGAGTCTAATATCTGAAATATAAAATATGTTATTCTGTAAATACATTTTCTATTGTAAAATTGTTTAAAACGTTACTGTAACTTTGTATTTATTTATTGAGCTTATGGTTTCCTTGAATATAATAAAATTTACCTGTTTTTTAGACTTCCTGTCTATCCCTGTAGGGCTGTAGTTGTCTGGGAGATGTGGGCGTAGCAGTTTGCAAGACACTCTTAGAAAATATACCATTGGTTCTATTTAATAAAACACTCTGGCCCACCGAGAGGGGTCGGTGGAGATTGCCCCTGGGCCCAGAGTTTTAATGGGAGGTTGGAGTTTTTTTACATATTACAATTATGTATTACATATTTAGGATTGGTATTTGCATTGTTATTTCAACATTAACGAGATTACTATAGTAATTTGTATGATATTTTAAAAGAAAATTGTGGTTAAATTTTGTTAAATAATAAAACATTTTTTTCAACACACAAAATATTGTTTTACAATCATAATATTAGAATTTCAAATGTATATCTAAGAAGCAAAAAAATATATAGCTTAAAAGAAGAGGGGTCATATTTCACTACCCTATTTTTCTTTGCACAGGCTTGTGAAAACTCTACAGTTCGTACTGATGTATTATGTTGTGAGTAATTAGAGTATTTATTATTAAATTTGTTTTTAAAAAACCACGATTATATTTGCAAGTTTTTTCAACTCAAAGGAAAGGGATTAGAAACCATAAACCTCTCTGAGTATATGTTATTTATTTTTTTCAAGACTTCCATTTTGACATGTTTATTTGTGGTAAGTAATTTTCTTGATAATCTACTCAAAACAATTGACGTCAAAGCAAAATGTCTACTAAAAGCTATTTGTGTTGTAGATCTTCAATGGTTGGTGGTGATATAGTCGTTGCTTACTATGACACGGAACAAGGAACTTTCCATGCTGTTGATTATTACATGTCATACACGTCACAATGTGATGGTAAAAATGGAGTTTGTCCTGATGAACGGATTGGTGGGCAGAATGATGTTGTTCTTCTGTCTGGTGAAAGGAAATCTGGTGTAACAACGGTATTGTATAAAAGACCTTTACAAACAAATGAACCGATCAATGATAGAGCAATACCTAGTGAAGGGGAGTTGTCAGTGATCGCTGCCATTGGACCGCTGAATTCAAGAAAGGAAGCTAATGCTCATGCTATAGCGGACAAGACAACAGGTGAAAATATAATGTTATTATGTTTACGATCTAGAGCAACCGGATATGTTTACAAATTACCGCCATCAATCCTTTTGAAGTTTTACCTTTAATCTAAATTATCGCATATACACTACACGTGTTTCGGATCTTATCGTCCATCGTTGGGTGATGAAAAACACTTAATTAAAAACATTTAACATGAACACAAAATGACAGTCATCCACATAACACTCGCGCACAGTAAACATAGATATTCAGATAAATGTTTTTGCGCCGGCGCTACATGGTACACTGTCATTTTGTGGATATAAAATTTCAGAATATTATAGGATTTTTAAAATGTCTGGTGTTGCTCTAGTATATAAAATTATAAATAAACAGACGCCTGTGTTGCTCAAATCACCCAATACTACATAGTAAGCTGTATATAGTAATAGCTGTGCACGTAGTCATGTTTACCAAGAGTATTCCAAACACGGGCGGTTATCCCAAACAGACACCTAAAACTTGTTGTTTTAACTTGTGATTATGTCTGTTACTAACCCTATTGAATTCACTAAAATATCTCTAACAACTACTGAAATAAAATTAAAATTTTTTTATGAATCCTATCTTCTTTTACCATTCAATGGTCCTTTATACTCCTTATGACAACTCACAATGTACTTGTGTGTGGCGTTATGTCGTGTGTTTTTAAAGAAATTGTTTAACGATCCTTTATCGGTGAACTTTTTATATCTTGTGATGTTATTGTGTTTTTACTGTTTTACATGTCATAATTTGTGCTAAGTGTTTGTCTTTGCGAATGACATTGTAATGTCGAAACTTTAGTCTGACTTTAACCCTTTCCACTCCAATTACTGGTGACCTAGTGTTGCTATCAGGTCAATTTAATTTTGAGCGAATATTGCAATTTATTTACTCCCAAAAAAGTATTTCTGTCAGTTCTAAAAGGCTGATTTTTTTTTTTTTGTAATTTCTTCTATGGCTAAAGTATAGATTGGTGTGAAAAAAAAAACATATATTTTTATTTTCAAGTAAATGTTTTTAATTTTAATTTATTGAAAAAAATATAAATTTGTAACAAAAAACCGGAATAAACAGGATTTTGGAAAAATTTTCAATGGGAAGACCTATATTTGTTGCTTGTTTTTTGTTGTCTATATCATTATAAACAAAATTAAGTGGTTTACACATGTTTTAGACACAATAGTAAATTATAAAAAAATTATAATTGAAAAACAAGTTTTTTGTAAAAAATGAGTTTTTATGAAAACAATTAGTTTTGACACCAACTTGTACAAAATTGCCTCAACTATTTATTTTATTGCTTAACAACAGTATTATGTAGATCAAAACTAGTAAGAAAAGCTTTTTTCAAAACTTGTTTGGTAATATTGGAATCACTCAGGTTCGAAACAAAAGTTCCGTCGCCACTAACGTCATTTTGTAACAAACTGCCGTCGTCTTCGTTCATTTTATTTCACAACAATCATTATTATTATAAAAAGAACAATATTCAAAAATAAGCTATGAAATTACACGCGATAACCTAGTGCAACAAAACTAAACAACGCGTAAGCTCACTAAAACACTGGGTAGTAAGTAGGAACCAAACAACGGCGAGAGCAGACAGCTGTTTACAGACCGGCCAAAGACGGCAAACATTACATTTTCTAAGATTTATTTACCACAGAAACTGAACTCAAATGGTCCTAAAAAAATTCCACAGATAGCAGCACATCTCAAACTTTAACAATAGCGGTCATCAAAGTAACTACACCTGTTCAAATGCAATCAAAGAACGTTATCATAGCGAGTTCAGTGCTCGCCCGACATAGGAGTCCGTGCATATTAGTAGGGTGCGGGGCTGCCCCGACACTCGAGTAGAAAGGGTTAAAGTAGTAAAGTGAAGTAGTATATGAAATGAAATATTAAGCCTACACATATCTTTGTCCACATGGATACTAATTCTGTTTGCATGTTTTTAACAGAGGATATTCGAATTGACTTCAGTAATCGTAATGACCATGCATGTACAAATTCATTATTTAATGTACCAGAAGAAGATGTTATACAACCATGGAAACCAGCTGTAGTTATCAATGAAAATATTTTCTCAGTAAGAATTGGACCAACGGCAGGGAAGCGGGGCTACACACCAATTACAAGTAAGACATATTTTATTTATTTCACTGTAAGAATATTTAGAATGTGGAATCATATATTTTTAAACTGTGAAACAAGTCTTTAACAGTCACTCTTTAAGATTTAATTAATTTTGCTTTTATACTGGAAGTATTATTTCTCTATTTAAAAAATATTACGACCTTGATTGCATAAACAATTTAACAGTCCGACGACGACGAACGGGCCAAAATACCCTTTAATTACGTTTTCTACATTTTTTTCAGAAATAATCAAAAGGTTTTGTTGAAATACTACGTACCCCTCAAACAACTAGCTTT
The DNA here is from genome assembly GCA_018207615.1 of Philaenus spumarius. Lineage (NCBI taxonomy): Eukaryota > Metazoa > Arthropoda > Insecta > Hemiptera > Aphrophoridae > Philaenus > Philaenus spumarius. Next base: position 7,009 of record JAGFPH010023794.1, read on the forward strand.
TCTCACAAAAATACATCATTAAATAAATGTAATTCAAATGATGTTTGACAGTTTAAAATATGAAGAAAAGAATGACTAATTTTTAACAATATCCCAACCGTTGACGTTTTTGGCAATATTTTTTTTCAATATTGAACCTTTTTCCTAGTATACTCAAAAATATATATATGTAATCCTCAAGTACCTAGTTTTGTTCATGAAAATAATAAAATAAATGACTTTCAATGGAAATTCGTATAACAAACAAAGTCAATGAGTACCTACCTGGACATTACTATATTTTCTCTTGCTTTACAAATGAAAAAAACTTTCTCTTTTACAAAATTGTTATTATCAATAAATAAATTTAAGTTCAATTTTGTTGTAATTTTCCCGGTTATCTCTCTAAAACATGGTTGTTTTGTCATAACGGAAATTTTTAACTGAGATTTGTTAAAAATATGGGTAATTTTTACCCTTTCCTCACCGTTGACATTTTTGCCAATATCACAGGCCGTCTAGGTGTTAAAACATGTAATTTTTTAAACCTTTTTTTATTTTACATGAATAATATTATATTACATTTTGCCACACACAAACCCTCTCTCTATCACCCTTTCCTTTAATTTAATTAATTACTTTAAATCAAATATCACCTAAACTTGATTTTAGGCCTTATTTAATTTTTTGTTATTTTTGTACTAGCCGTTTTAACAATATGAGAGGTTTTGCGATGACAAAGAAAGGAAATCTTTGTTTCCAGTTCTTAAAATTTTAATTTTAATTTACTTTGACCTTGTTGTCATTTTTGCAAATTTTTAGTACACTAGCTCAATTCTGACTCTACTCCGGGGTCGTTCCCTTTGGAGTTAAGTCCTAGAGTACTTTATAAATTTAGGATATATATTTTATTTGTAAATAATGTAGTCTAGATTAGAAAAAGCAAAAATTATTATTAATATTAAAATATTATGTTTTGAATTTGTAAATGGAAATTATTTTATTTATTAATGTAAAAACTTGATTGTCTGTTACTTACAGACACAAGATGTACTACGTTGATTATCGGCTAATCCGTAGGTGTGAATTCTTCTTAAAGATGTCCAAGTTGATATGGATTCCTTCTTCTTAAAGCTGTCTTCTTCTCGACTGCTCCGACGTTGATAACTCCTTTTCTTTAAAGATGTTTCTCCTAAAACCTTTGTATCTTTTGGCAAGACAGACCTTCTTCTTATTGTTTCTTCTCGCGAAGACTGTATGGCCCGCTAACTACAAAACCGGAGTTAGGACGAAACGATCACCGAATTTTCTAAGTACTTTCACGTAGGGTATCTCGTTGCTAGCTCCAGAAGCTGAGTCGTGCTGGTTCATCCGTAATCTTGCGAAGTTCCGAAAACATCACGCCCCATGCTTTTTGGATGTGTTTATTTTCTGAAAAGTAAAGAGATTGCAAACTATCAAGTCTCATTACAATATCAGATTTGCTGAGGAAGAATTAATTTTATATGTGGGTTATTTTTTAGTTCGAGTCTATTTATGTTATTCATGGATAGGAAAGCATGTTTAAAATTTTTTTAAATTTATTTTATTCTCTCTTACATTTAGGATTATAACTTCCAAACAAATTATCTGATTAAAATTCTTTTAGTGGCTTTTTATATAACAAATTCTCCTCTTTCTATTTAGTTCAAATTAACAACTAATTTTTTAATTTTATATTTTAACATGTAAACCTATGCTAGTAAGAATCGGACAAAGTTTGTGCCATTCTGAACAGGAATAATCCTGTCAAATCTTGTCTATGCCTGGTTTCGTTGTGTTTCTAACGCTTACGTCAAACAGTATGAATCAAACTGACTTTATTTTCATAACTTTTTAAATAAACTCTTGAAAACGCTAATTTTATCTTTAAAACGCTTATTCAACTTGAATCCTTTCTTAATTATAATGAATTTAACCCACTTTTACTCTAATTAATTAATTAAACTTTCTATCGGTCACAAATTAATCATCCTATCAGTCACAAACATGCAGCTTTTTACAATATGATTCATAGACGGGTTACTTTACCCTTGTCCCCTACAGATTTCTATACCGAATTGAATACCATTAAGCAGATTGCTATCAATAATGGCTAAAGTTTAAAATTAATAGATACTATTTTGAACAAAAAACAAAAACTTAAGATTGATCATTCATTGTATACTGCCAATTGTGATAATAATGAGAAAATGAAATATTGTAGAATTAAATTTATCAACAATGTGAGTTATGAAATCAATAAATTAATAATAGAGATATGAGTAAATACGGTATAAACCAGCCTTTTACTGTTCAAATAATGTAGGGAGATTAATTATTGTCAATGACAAAGACAAAAGGGAAAGATTAGACAATAGCGGAGTATACAAAATTTCATGTAGAGATTGTAGTTGTGAATATATGTAGGACAATCAGGTAGATCCATTAATACTAGAATTAAGGAACACATTAGTAGCTGGAAGTATGGTAAATCTAATTCCAATTTTGCCAATCATTTAATGGAAACTGGACATACATTTAACCCAAAAATAAATGTTGAGTTATTACATATGGAAGAAAAAAGTAGGAAATTAGATAATCTAGAATGTCCGGAAATTTTTAGATGTGTTTTTAAAAATCATACTTCTAACTTAAATGACCAAATTTTTCTCAATCCATCCCCCTTGTTAAAACCCATTATGTAACCACACCTGGCCCTTGCAGTGTTTACCTAGGCCACATTCTATTGCCCTTCCTGATCATTTCCATTGTCACTCCCACTCCTATTTTTGTTTGTATGTTAGTTTTAAGATACTTGCTGTATTTATATTTAGTAGCCTGATGATGCCTAACGGTGAAACATATGTTGCTCAGTAATAAATTATAATTGTGAAATTTTACCAATTGGTTATTTCTATCCCAATTAAACTTTCTCTAATTAATTTCACTAATTGTTGCCATTGCGATAGGTCAATTAGCCGTCGCAATTTGTATACTATTTTCTAGTAGGCTACTATATTTGTGTTGATTTGAGTCTATAAAACAATTTTTGTTATATTTAAGGGGCATTCCATCTAAAAATGATAAAAAACTAATATAAAAAAAAAAAACAGCCAAAGTTAGTAAATATGGTATAAGGGGTTGCATGAAACCCTTAACTTTAGGGCGTCCAACAACTATTATTACCCGAAAACTTTGTCAGACAAGTATAAATGATTCTGAAAAAATCAGCAGTTAGATGCTAAATTGTATGTCGTCATAACTTTGCCATGTTTCGTGTATCGGAAGCACCGAAATATACAATAACATAATTATATAATAATAATAATGTCCAAAATACTTCTGCGATAAAATGTTTTTCGCTTTCTATATAAAAAAACTTATGATAAAAAAAAAGGATTATATTTAGGTCATAATTAATTTTTCCGCTTCAAATCAATGAGTTTGCGGGGTAAGAAAATGCCCCTCTACAGAGAATTTGCAATAAAAATGTTGTCCAACTCTATATAAATAAAATATTTTTTACAAAGTCTCAAGATTTAGGTAATCATAACCCCGATTCCTATAAGGGGATGGGAGTGAAATAAGAAAAACCAACCAAAACAGTAAAGGTTAGGTAAAAATCTATTTGTTTTTATTTCCATACACCCATTTCTTGTCAGAGTGGAATGCCCTAAATAATCTTGTTTAATTCCATTATTAAAATGGATGGGAATATACAAATATAAGTCGTATCCATTTTTCAGAGTAAATAAACAAATTGAAATATATTCAGAAAATGTTCCCCGCCAACCCTCATGCTAACTGGTCCTAATGGCACTTGAAAGTGCTGAGCAATATATAAGACAATGTTTAAAATATAATCGACAATTAAAAACACATGTATTATGTCAAACAAGTGTCGATTAAACTAAATGATTCATTGATTACAGATCACCCGTCATGGGGTATTGCTTGGTGGATTAATGACAAGCTTATTCCGGAGATTTATGTTGAGCGAGGCCAGACATATACATTCATTGTAGAAGGAGGTATGCACCTAGGCTAAAACTTGAGTAATTTCTATTTAATGTTATAATAACTTTCTACTTCTACATTATTAGGCCTATATAATAAAGTACGGTAAGTAAACTGACCTTTTGGACTAGATTTGGCCAAAATGAAATCTCTATGAATAAAATTGCACTGATACCAAACACAAAATACAAATATTAGTTTACATGCTGCTTTCAGCTTGAAATTGTGTTTACAATAATATACAATAAAAGCAATAAATAAATAGCTAAATAAATTTACCATAAATGTGAGATCAACAGTGGCTCAGTTTGTAATGCTAGGATTAGACAGTTTGAATTTAGTCATTAGCTTTGTCTCTGGGTCCATGAATTTTCTCACAGCATGAGCATTATTTTCCGGTGGTCCTATTTTGATGCAAACCGCTGCAAAGTTCCAAGCAAGACTTCACAAACAGTCCTCAAGTAACGCCATAATGATAAGCGTTGTTGATATGTTCTGTTGTACGGATAGTGATTTGACTCAGCGTAAAGGATATTTAGGCCATAACCACGGTAAACTTCTTCATTAAGTACTGCAGTCTCCAAAAAGATGCATTCACCTGACATCTTTGAAAATGGACATTAGTAATACAACTTGGAAAAGAATGTTTAAAAAACTTGGTGGATCCCCGTATAGAATAAAAAATGGACATTAGTAATACAAC
>JAGFPH010023795.1:0-11728 GCA_018207615.1 Philaenus spumarius
CTGCTTAACGGTTCTCCTATTAATCACCAACTAGCCCTTGTGCTACAAAATCACATTTTTCTAACCGTTAACTTTACTTAATTTTTACTCTAATTACTGAACTCTAAATATTATTCCTCGCAAATTGAGTCCAAACACGGTACAATTGTGACAACTCTAAGCGGTTTTACTGTCAGTAGGTTATAAAATCATAAATTTGAGTGCTTAAAAATAATTATTGACATTTTATTTGAATTAGCACGATCACAATAACATACATAAAGACAGTAATTCTAGAAGTGATTTAAAACGTATGCAAAAAACAAAGAAACTAAACTACTGTATTCATGTGTATTGTACGTTGTAGTTTAATCGAGTAAATCTAAATATCAGTATGCATGCAATGCACAATGCTGTAAAATATGTTGCTGGATCCTATGTTGTGTTGTCTATTTTATAATTGAATTTGCACTTTTTAAACCTAGTATTAATTTTGGAGCAACATAAACAACAAAATAATAATAAGAAGAAACAAATAAAATAGAAACAATATGTTTATATCTATTCACTTCAAAAGTGAGAAATTGAAGAGGGAAATACAGCCGACCAAGTTCACACAAATAACCTTTACAATTAGACAGAATCTAGAAAAATTTACACAAAAACAGCTTCTAACGTTCGATTACTAGGCCAGTCAAATTAGGATTTTCCCAGGAATTAATTCCGGGAAAGCTGGCAATCGTTTTAAAATCTTCATCGGGTCCCAAATGCATGCAATCTAAGTTTGCACCATCGTAGAAGGCGAGCACAACGTTTGGGAGCCATGAAACCGCATGTTTGCTGACATCTTGAAAATAGTGCGTCGTACAGAAAAACGTTATTCTTTCTAAAATTGAGAAGGGTTAAATTCCGCGTCGAACGAGTACCTAGAAAGTCAAATTCGGTTCGGGGATAAAGCCGAAATTGACGAAAAAAAAACTGTAATTTTTACCATTTTCATGCAAACATACATTTCGTGACTTTTTAATCGCGCGTATCTTTTAAACGGCTATTTCAATTGGAAAATGTCTTAGGACGAAAGCTGTAAACAATTAAATTTCAAGTTCAATAGACACCTAAATTAGGAGATTTTGAGTTCAAGAGTTTTCAAAAATTCAAAATCGTATTTTGCGGAAGTTTTACTTGGATCCACAATCCACACAATTACGTATCTCTAGTGAAATGAATATGCTGTTACCGACCGAGCCTAGAGTCGATAATCGACCCCAAATATTTAATTTGGTCCATCTGCTCGATGGAAACGTATGGGCAAATTGATGAATTGCAATTGCATTCGTGGTATTTAACAATCCAGAAAAAAAATATTTTTCGTAATATTAAAAATGATGTATTTAGTGTTAGGGCTCATAAGATTGTACTTTTTGAACAGTATCGTTTGGTCACATAAACTATGTAAAATTATATTTTGTTCGATTACAAATTCCTTCACAAAAGTTGATTAACAGCTAGGCGTTCCAGGCAATGTAGTATTGTATCCAGAACTTTACCTAACGCGAACAAAATATTGCTATTAATTTACATCATTACAGTGACATTTAAACTATTTGCCTTCACAGAAAGTAGAGCTGTTAAGTGTTATTAGGTACTTTCTGAAAATGAATAAAGGGCCACAACCCATAACGTATCCAATCTTATTAAACGAGCAATTCTTGTATATAAATTTATTTCGGGGATCTCGCTAACGGCTCTAACGATTCGGATGAAAGTTTGCTTATCGGGGTTTTTTGACGTCAGGAATAGAATGCGCTGGGTCTTATGTCTGCAAAAACGTGCTAAGTACCTCTTTACGCCTATGTAAACTCTGAACTTCTTTTATATACCACCTTTGAAGTCACTAAATAGGCGAATAGATATAAGTTATAGATACAATCCAGATTTTTTACAAACAGTTGTTAATCTGTTAATTTTAGCTCCAGTTGTTTATATACTATTTAACAAACATAAATCATTAGCAATGAATCAGGTATAATTTTCAACTTATTTCTTTATTCAAACACCAAACATAACTAAAACATTATTTTTGCGCTGTTATTAACCGTTCTGAAAACCTTTTCACCAGTTTATAATATAAATATAAATTATCTAATGATTATAATTATTTGTTATTTCTAAAATACATAAACAATATCAAATATGGCCTATTCGTTGGATAGGTTACATAACCTGCATGTACCTATAGAGGTTTTTAGACGTCAGGATTCTAATGCGCTAGGTTTTATATCTGGAAAAAATCGCTAAGTAGCTCTTTTACTTCTGTAAATATAATATAAATTATTAACCGAAAATTTATAATAATTATTATAATTTTATAACTTTTAGGTTAGGTTTTTATTAAAGTGTAGACCTGAGCCTTGCTTGTTCTTTTAACCTTTAATATAAACTGCTGTTATAAAATATACGAAATAATTTGATTTGAACGTTTAAAATTATTTACCATCTTAGCTTTGGGGTTATTATTAATGCTACACCTTTATTAAAAAGAAAACATGACACGATTATGTGTACAGAAGGTCGTCCCAACGGGGTTGGCGTGCGAAGCACGCATGTGTTTCCCCTAGTGTAAATTATGAAAATAAAATCGCCAAGTAGCTCTTTTACTTCTATAAATATAATATAAATTATTAACCTAAAATTTATTATAATTTTATAACTTTTAGGTTAGGTTTTTATTAAAGTGTAGACGTGAGCCTTGCTTGTTCTTTTAACCTTTGTTATAAACTGCTGTTATAAAATATACGAAATAATTTGATTTGAACGTTTAACATTATTTACCATCTTAGCTTTGGGGTTATTATTAATGCTGCACCTTTATTAAAAAGAAAACATAACACGATTATGTGCACAGAAGGTCCAAACGGGGTTGGCGTGCGAAGCACGCATGGGTTTCCCCTAGTGTAAATTATAGGTGCAAATTTGGTAGGTTAAACAGGTCCACCAACTATTCATTACTACTTGTAATTTGTTGTCGACTTCTCACCGATCATATCTTACGAAGAGACAAAATTAATTACGTATTTATCTACAGTATATTTAAAAGAATTTCTTAAATTTTGTACGGATTTTTCTTCCGGGCCAAATTTAAAAAAGCTGATTCCTTACACCCTTCCAAAGGCGGTCAGCGGCTTTACTCGAGCGATATTAATTATTCTTTTCATATTGTACCCTTCAAGTGCTGGTTTGAGTAATTTTAAGAGAATTTAAACCTAAACAAGTTTTGACCTAAATCGTGTATATTCATCTTTTTATTTTTAGAACGAAGTTCATTAACACGGGTTGCAGTAGGAGTCAAAAAATAGAAAATGTAATTCGTAACGAAAAAAGTGTTATCAATTGGTTGCTATGGCAATGGCAAATATAAAATACGAGTAACGAAAAAGCGTTGCAAAATTGGTTGCATGACAATGAATGTAAATACGTTCAAGAAACATTTGTTTTGGTTCATCATTTTAAATTAAGAGACGATCGGTTCCGTCCGGCGTAGTTCAGATATTATCGTTAAGTGCTGAAACACTTTCTAGGCCTAACCTAAAATAATTGTATGTATATTTAATTTATTTTACCTGCCTTAGCGGCAACATACGTACAATAATTTTAGGTTAGGCCTAGAAAGTAATTTTAAGTCTCGGCAACCTAAAATTATTGTATGTATGTTGCCACTAAGACAGGTAAAATAAACACACAATAATTTTAGGTTAGGATTAGGCGGATGAACCATCATTTTATTTTTATTGAATGTATTTACAATTAATGGACATTTAACTGTGTTTACCATCTTAGCTTTGATGTTATAATTATTTCTACACCTTTATTATAATAACATTAAACGTATGGAAACAGTAAATATTTGTATAAAAACAATCCAATAATAAACGGCAATTGAAAGATTAAAATTATGTGTGTATGTTGCCGTTAAGGCTGGTAAAGAATTGAAGAAAAGGCGCGATGAACTTCGTTCCTGACGGGGGTCCCACGACCGTACACATTTACTTTTTTTAAATTTGTATTTACTACCCATGAATGGGTTTGTGCTAAGGTCTATCAACATTAAGACGAAAAGCTGACAATTTGGCCAGATCTACCAACATCAATCACAAAAGCTCACTGACAGTGATGCCAGATCTATCAACATCAATCATCAAAGCTAACCGACAGTGTTGCCAGTTTTATCGACATTTATGACGACAGCTAGCTGACAGTGTTCCCAGATCTATCAGCATCAATCATAAAAGCCAACTGACAGGGTTGCCAGATTTATTAACATTAATCACGAAAACATACTGACAGTGTTTTCGGATCTATCAACACGAAAGCTAACTGACAATGTTGTCTTATCTAACACTAATAATGACGAAAGATAACTGACAGTCTTTTCAGATCTATCAACACGAAAGCTAACTGACAATGTTGTATTATCTAACATAATAATGACGAAAGCTAACTGACAATTATGCCAAATCTATCAATATTAATTACGAAAACATACTGACAGTGTTGTCAGATCTACCAACATCAATCATAAAAGTCAACTTAATAAAATCATAACATTGTTGCCAGATTTATTAACATTAATGAGGAAAGCTAACTGACAGTATTGTCTTATCTAACACCAATAATGACAAAAGCTAATTGACAATGTTGCCAAATCTATCAATGTTATTCACGAAAACATACTGACAATGATGCCAGATCTATCAAAATATACCTGATCAATCATAAAAGCCAACTTACAGCGTTGCCAGATTTATTGACATTAACGACGAAAGCTAACTGACAGCGTTTTCAGATCTAGCAACACGAAAGCTATCTGACAATCTTGTCTTACTTAACGACGATAGCTAACTGACAGTGTTGCCAGATCTATCAACATCAATCATAAAAGCTGACAGGTTTGCCACATCTATGAACAGTAATGAAGAAAACTAACTGACAGTGATGCCAGATCTCTCAACATTAATCACGTAAACGCACTGATACTGCTTCTATCACCATTAATAACGAAGGCTGACTCACAGTGTTGCCAGATCTGTCACAAATTACTGTGTCATAATTCATCAGTGGACACGGTTTTTTAAAAGGAAAACTGCACTGATTCAACTTGGTCGAAGACAAGAGGTGTGATTACGGGGAAGCCCGGACAATGCACCTCAATATATTTTAAATGCAATGTGTATTGAAAACCCTCCCAATACGAGGGTTGGCGTGCGAAGCACGCAATGCATTTCGTATTGAAAATACCCACAATACATTGTGTATTGAAAATACTCCCAATACGGGGGTTGGCGTGCGAAGCACGCGATGCATTGTGTATTGAAAATACCCACAATACATTGTGTATTGAAATTACTCCCAATACGGGGGTTGGCGTGCGAAGCACGCAATGCATTGTGCATTGAAAACACTCCCAATACGGGGGTAGGCGTGCGAAGCACGCAATGCATTGTACATTGAAATACTCCCAATACGGGGGTTGGCGTGCTAAGCATTGTGCATTGAAAATACTCCCGAAACGGGGGTTGACGTGCGAAGCACGCAATGCATTGTGTATTGAAAATAGCTCTAATACGAGGATTGGCGTGTGAAGCACGCAATGCATTGTGTATTGAAAATACTCCCGAAACGGGGGTTGACGTGCGAAGCACGCAATCCATTGTGCATTGAAAATACCCCCAATCCTGGGATTGGCGTGCGAAGCACGCAATGCATTGTGCATTGAAAATACTCCCAATACGGGGGTTGACGTGCGAAGCACGCAATCCATTGTGCATTGAAAATACCCCCAATACTGGGATTGGCGTGCGAAGCACGCAATGCATTGTGCATTGAAAATACTCCCAATACGGGGGTTGGCGTGCGAAGCACGCAATGCATTGCGCATTGCATCTCATGGAGGACTGCTGCGTTACTTGCCCAAGGACACCAGCTGGAGATAAAATAGCTACCAGGGGCGACTTTCAACGAGGGAGAACGTACTCGTAGCTCGGAAGTATGTTTTCCGCCGACCGCGTATTGTTCCTGGGGCCCTGACGGAAACAAACCGAGAAGCTGCTAGCTACCGAACATAAGGGCAAACAGGAAAACCAAAGCAGTTCTATCCATTCGATAGGCCCGACGGGCCTCGGTAAATGGGCCTAATTTAGAGAGTCCGATCGATATAAAGAGAACCTAACTTTTTAGCAACGGTCAACCAGGCCGTCTTACGATTCGTTTATGATAGTTTGGAATTTTACCTCCTCCTCGAATGGGGGGTTTGGGACACAATTAACATTTTTAAAGAGCGTCCCCATATTGAGTCGTCCCCCCCCCCCCCCTGCGGTGACGTATGTTGATGCCAATGAAAACATGTTATTGCATATTGTGTTATTTTCATGGAAACGGTGATTTATTATGACAGAAGCAATTGGATAACAAGCTGAGACTCAGCATAAATGTTTAAAATATATATTTTAACTCCTATACCAAGTTTCAATTCGATATATTAAAATTCGGCCAATTTAGAATGAGCCAACGCTTCATATATGAATAAGATGTCCCCTTTTAGTGATTTACCTGCTGCAAAATACATACCTGCATTATCGAATTTTTTCCAGACAAACCATTGCTCGGACGAAATAAATACATATGACCTTTTTTGTTGAAAAATACCTCACCTACACGGTGGTATTTTTTATTTTCCTCTATCTTCATCCCAGCTCGAAATATTAAGGATAATCGAAAAAAAATGATAATCGATTTTTTTTTCGACTTTGGGAAATCGATAGACTGGTAAACTTTTTTTTATGTTAATCTACATACTTTAATGTACTTATAAAAAAAAATCAGCCGTATTGCTAATTACTGGTAGTTGTAACCTATACCGACTGGGCTAACTGAACACTTAAAAAGAATACAATTACGTTAAAAATACTGAAAAAACCAACCACCACGGGCAACGCCGTACGGGTCAGCTAGTTTATATATATATATATATATATATACGATCGAAAACCCACTCACTCACCGACTGATCACAGTATCTCAAAAACCATACCACCTAGGAACTTGAATTTTTTTACACATATTGGTCATAGGCAATAGAGACGCAATAAGAAAGGATTTTAAAGTATGTAACCTTTAGGGGTGAAACAACCCCTAAAACCATAAATATCGTTTGTTATATATCTCAAAAACCCTACCGCCTACGAACGTGAAATTTGGTTCACATATTGCTTATAGACGCTAAAATTAAATCTATGAACATTGAATTTGGTTCGCGTATTCTTCATAAGATCTAGAGACTCACTAATAAAATATTTGGCCTTTAAGGGTTGAGACAAACCATAAATATTGTTTGTTATACTTTCCTTAAAGCTTAAAGAGTTGAAATTTTTCACATTTATATCTTATAAGGATACATATACAAAATAATCCAGTTTTATATTTTGTCACGTTCTGCTAAGGGGTGAAAATGTAGTAACAACCCCTAAAACCATAAAATTATAATTTAATACCGCCTAAGAACGTGAATTGGGTACACATATTCCTCATAGGCGCTAGAGGCGCACTAAGAAAGGATTTTAAAATATTTGGCCTATAATGCTTAAACAACCCCTAAAACAATAAATATTGTTTGTTATACTTGCCTTAAAGCTAGAAAGCTTAAATATTGTACATTAATTTTTTGAAAACACATATAATATGTTAACAAATTTTACATTTTGTTACGTGCTGCTAATGGGTGAAATTGTGATAACAACCCCTAAAAACAACAAATATAAATTGGTATTCCTTCCTTAAAGCTAGAGAGCTGAAATTTTGCACTCATTATTTGAAGAAAATATTGAATAAATACGTAAGCTGATCAAACCTATCCCGATCTATGCATTCGCATATTAAAGACGTATCTGGGCGATCTGCAACATCCAGCTAAGACTGTGATTTTTAGCAGTATATAGATTTAGCGGTTGAAAAAGAAGACGCTGTTCGCTCTGAATTCATTATTTTTTAATTGATTTTATTTATTCAGTCCACATACCGTGACGAAGACGATTGACGGGTAGCCAGCGAACAGTAAATACAAAACTAATTGAAAATGCATGTAATAATTCACATTCGTGAAATAAAAGATGAAAGGAAATGAGAAAAAATATTACAATTATGTAACATAGTGATGCAAAAAAATTCCCCGTTGCAAAACTAGTTATTTATACTGTGACATAAAATGCTTTAACATCGCGTCGCTAAATAAAAACCTCTCACTGACACATTATAATATACACTTTTCTATAACTTGTCGCAGTAGCCTGACTATTATCGAGAGCTAAAACACAATATAAGATGAGAGACAATCTCTAAATTTTTGGACGCTCGGCTTTGCTGGGCCAATAAACATTACTATAGTAGACTTAAGAATTCATTTGTTAATCTTGCAAGGGACCATTATACTGTGTTTAAAAAAAGTCCGCCCCCCCCTTTAAATATTTGCTTGTTAAAACAAACAAATATCTTTTGGGGAACGGTACTAACTCAATCCAAAGTATCTTTTGACGTTATCGTAAATTTCGTGTGTCCCACAAAAATGGGGGATTTCGGGTGCAACTCAAAATTTTTAAACGGGAAGTATGGTCATGTGATACCTCATTTTAAAGGTCTATTTAAGACTAGGAAAATGACATACAGAAAATAAAAATCGGACAACCCAAAACAAAATGGCGGCCCTGAACGTGTTGAAATAAATCGACATAAAGTTGCTATATCTCGAAAAGGAAGAGTTTTTAGAAAAAAATTTCAAGAGACAAAAAATGTTTATTTCAAAGTGCTTGATCTAAAAAAATTGCTTCCAAATCGATTTCGTAATTTTTTTTTTTTAATTTTATAAGATGGAGGAGATGATATTTGGGAGTATTTCAACGCCTTTTTGATTTTTTCAAAATTGATTTCGATAGGATCAACCAAATATCGTTGTGTGGCATAGCGTTTGAGAGCTTATTTAATTCTAAATTCAAAAAGAATAATAATAAATATTTAAAAAAATAATAGTACAGCAAAATGGGGCAAAATCGGAAAACACGATTTCGTTGTTTTTTGGCCGCCATTTTTAATCGGTTAAAGATATGGATGTGCAAATTTCAACGTTGGTTTTCTCTTGAAAATCCACATCGAAATGATGTATCACACGACCACCTTCCCATTTAAAAAAACTATGTTAAATTCAAAAAGGCGGATTCAAGATGGCGGATAATTTTTTGTGAATCTTAATAAAATAGTATTTTTACATAGAGTAGGTTCCTCAATCACATCTGCCTTTAAACTTTCCTTATGTACGAAATATTTAACCGTTTCCAAACTTTTCGAACACCTGGTATATGCTAACACCCTTACGATCAGTTTGAGTACAATTTTCTGCCAATCCCAGCTTAACCCTTCCTCCGTTCTCGAGGAGTACTTCAGTACTCCTAGAGTGGGTCTCGAGAATGGAGGAACTCCGAAACGCGTCGAAGAACTCAAGTAAAAGGGTTGAGAAATGAAAAACATTGATAAATTTTATAGCAGGTTCTGTGATTAATTGCGCATTTTCTTTCGTATCTACAGCTCGAGGTTCTAGTTGCGATTGGCTTGACCACAGGTTTTAATAGAATTACACTATATATCATTTTTTCCTATATATATAATGAAATTAACAAACCAAAAATCGCTTATGGGATTTAACACAGACAATGAACAGACATTTTAATACGCGATAGGAACAGGGTTGCCAGATTGGTTGCAATTAGATTTGAGTGGGTTTATCAGTGCCTCCTATATTGCCTAAAATTAGAAAATAGGTCAGTACCTCTAGTTTTTTTTAAATTCTAATTATATAATGTGATAATAACGACGAAATATTATAATTATTTTGTTATCGGTAACATACTGTGACTAAACAGTATAGGTCAGTACCTCTAGTTTTTTTTTATTCTAATTATATAATGTGATAATAACGACGAAATATTATAATTATACTGTTATCGGCAACATATTGTGACTAAACAGTATAGGTCAGTACCTCTAGTTTTTTTTAATTCTAATTAGGCCTATATAATGTGATAATAACGACGAAATATTATAATTATACTGTTGCGTCATCTTTTCCTATTACATATGTTCAATGTGGCAACGTTGACAATCAGAAATGATAAGTTTCTTCTTTTATACTGGTATTCAATGTAATTTCTTAACGACAATTGTTATTGTTTTTAAACTAAAAGTTTTGAAAAGTTATATAAATATCTACATATATTTTCGTGATTTCTTTCATTAATTTTGTTTAGTGAAGTTATTATTGATATTTCTTGGTGTATTAAGTGATTTGTTTCTTTTATTTAGTGTTAAAATATAAAAAAAAATACTGAAGTTAACCTCTATATTTTCTACTTTTATTTCTCTCGTAATTTCTATAATTTTTATTTCCGGCGGATATTTTTCTTGTTTTTATAATCAGTTTAACGTGTTCTTTCATAATATGAGGAAATTTTAAAAAAACCTCTGGTCAAGCTAATCGCAATTTTTACCCAGCTCGAATGCTGCCGTTTTTTGGTATTGAGATTTGCAACTATATTACTGATTGTAGATATTACAAGGATACAATGTCAACTGAGCCGAAAGAGCTTTATGAAAATCCCTACAAAAATGTCCGTAATTTTTAAATTTTTTTAACAGGAATTTTACATATTTTCGGAATAAAAATGAGAATACAATATTCTCTGAATAGTCCTCTACATGTTAGCCCTTGCAATCACAGTCATACGGTTGTATTCATAAGAAACGAAACTTAAGTTTTAACATGATTAACAACAAGACTAACACAAAAACAGCTGTTACGCCAAATTACAATTTTTTTAGATAATTAAACTTTCTAAATCCTGCCAATTTCACAATTTTATCTATGAACTATTTATCTATTACATCTAACCTAAATATTTTTTTTTACAAAATAGAAAGAGTGTATTTTTACAACCGTTTAGTTTAGAAATCATACAAATGTAATATGTATTATATAAATTGTATTTGTAAAGGACATTGTGACTGATGGTTAGAGGTAGTTTAGACTTTATACTCATGTTCTGTCTTGTGTAAGTCACATGAAGTGCAAAGTAGCATTGTGTATTAGTAAAAAAATAATAGTTTTGTTAATTTTCACAAGAAATAACAAACTAGTCAATGTTAGCAAAATCTCTATATAAAGCATATGCACGGATAATTGCAATACCGGTATAAGCACATGTAAGTGTAAGCACCATAGTGCAATTGAATAAAGTTTTTTTTTTTTAATTAGATACAACTGTTCAAATGATTTCATTGGAGTTATAATTAATACTAGCTGACCCGTACGGCGTTGCCCGTGGTGGTTCGTATTTTCAGTCTTCTTAACGTAATTGTATTCTTTTTAAGTGTTCAGTGAGTGATTGGTATTTGGCTTTTATATATATAGATCTTAAATAATAAAAGCACTATTGTCATAATAATAAAAGATCTGAAATTATGATTTTAGTAACTTTGATCCCCCCAAACCCCTCCTAAAATTTCGAAATTTTTCAAACCCTTTCTTATTGAGCACCTATGGCCCTAGAGGAAGCTACATACCAAATTTCATTCCAATCCGTTCGGTAGTTTTGAAGAAATCCTGATTTAATAACTTTGATCCCCCCAAACCCCCCTAAAATTTCGAAATTTT
>JAGFPH010023796.1:0-11727 GCA_018207615.1 Philaenus spumarius
GAGAATCACACTATTCGTAACCCATGACTTATATTTATTTAACTGATCAAAGTTGACGGCGTCCGTTATGTCGGTTCCCCCTTTGACATTGGTTAATGTTTTACCTCCGAAATCCCACTTATATTCATCTGTAGGTATTTTACTATCTACATAGTACTTGTTGACTGCATCCTTTTCATTTTCTGGTTGACCCACATTACATAACAATTTATCCTGAATGTCGTAGTTCCCCTCTGAGGTGAGATTAAATCCTACACCTTTAGGACCCTGTTTCGAAACCGTCGCCTCGGAGTAACGTCCAAACTTGTCGACACTCATTTTATCAATGATCTAATTTTTCTATTTCCCAACCCTTTTATCAACCCCGCTTCACGTAGTTCTTCCACGATTGATGCAATCTCGTTTGCGTGACCCGTATGACCTGCATCATTGGAAGCTAGCAAAAGTCTCAATCGATCGCACAATTCATTAGGATCGTCCCAGTACGTGTAGCCTTTTCCCATATACGTTTTGGGTGGGAACAAATGTTTTATAATGCTATTGTATTTAGTCGACTTGGGGTTTCGATTGATCTGACCTCGCGGATCGTATTGTCTTTTGTGTGCATTTGTTTTCAAGCAGATATCTTTGTAAGCGGCCAAGTCTGCCTCGGTGTACACATCGACTTTGGGCGAACGTTTAAATAGTAACTCGTACAATCCCTTCGTTCCTTTATAGTTAGTGCCGTCTATCGTAATTTCTCCCTCATCGGAAAATTGTAGATTTTTATTTCCGACCATAAGCTCTTCGTTGTTGATTCTCGGTCCGTAAATGTTATCTATAGCCTTTATCTTGGCTGTATCCGTTATCATTTTAAGCATGTACTTACGTGTAAGGGGATGCTTGAACGTTTCGTTCACATACTCTGTGGCTTCGCTACGCCCTTGCGGAGTTGATAATAAATCAGTCAAGGTTTCGGGTGTTTCCGCAACTGTTTCCGTTTCGATAAAACTAGGCCCCCGAGGAGGAGTATCAAAAGTCCCCGCAGTTGGGAGGGATTCGTCAAAGACCGTCGGTTCGTCCTTGATCTCTGTTTTTACATCATCATACCTCCCCTGTATTTTAGACAGCTCGCTGATAATCGGTTTGTATTGTTTCGCGAGAAACCGTTCCGTATCCACTTCTCCGTGCCGTATCTGTCGATATTTCCTCTTGATAGCTTCCCTGAGACGATTTATCTCGAGGGTGACCTGCTCAGACGACGACATTTCGTAAAATGAACGGTCATTTGTGTTAGATATTCTATTTATGGTAATTCTATAGATCTCAAAAAGAGCGCGTACTTTTTATTCTTCAACAGATAGCCCACTACATCACCTGCCGAGACTTTAAACATTTTACCTTTTCCCTTCCAATAGTTGCCCATATGATTATCGAAAAAGGGAATGTGATTCACTTTGTTTACGTCGACGAATACAAATGTTCGTTTTACATTATCGCGCCACTCGGGTATTTCAGCCACAACGAGGTAGTCATCTGAAGGTGTTTTTTGCATGTGTCGTTTGAGTTCGGCTATAGGCCTAGACGCGGATGTGTCCAACAGGAAGGAATTGAGCAAGAGAAATTCGTCTAAATTTGCACCGGTAAATTTGCGCCACGCGTTTAGCTGTATCGGATCGACGATGGATTATTTTCGACCGTCGAACGATAGACCGAAATGCGCGCATTGGTTCGGCACAGTGGGCAAAGCTAGTTTAAGAAACTCGACGGTAAACATACCCTGCGCCTTGTTGTTTACGGCTTCAAAATGTTTCCCCCGCATTTGGCGCGGCAAGTCTTTAGGCGCCGGTCCAAACTTTACGTTATAACTCACGTCGACACAACACTTTGAACCGAGCAATAACTTATAGGCGTAAACCGGATCTCGAATAGGTATAGTCCGTTCCGTTACTACTACGCACCTCGTTGCATAAGGTAATGAACATCCGTATTGCAACATATCCAGGTAAACTTGAGTGTAGTTTATGTCTCCGTGGTCGGGTGTAACGGTAAGATCGAAAAAATCTGGAAAAGGTCTAAAACGCGAGATTAAATTTTGAGAATGTCGTACAGTGCCTTTCATCATGTGTTCATTGTAAATAACTAGCTCAAACGGTACACCGTTCTTTTCGCTCTCGTGTAGAAACTTTATCCAAGCTTCCCTGTTGTAAATCCTATGACCGGAAGTAATCATCAGTATGACCACGGGCGGTAAACTTTTACTGTATCCTCCACGTCTCTTGTGACGCCAACATCGTCTGTTAAATATATCCCCGTGTTTAGAAGCACGACTACAATAGTTGCCGCAAAATTGTTTCCTACCTTGATAGTACCAAGTACAAAGGTTTGACTTTGGTTTAGAAAGTCTTGTTACGGAAGCATACGAGCCGATATCGTTGTACGTGTAAATACGCATTATATATCTTTTACAAAACGATCGAATCCTATCCTATACCGCCCCTCAGCAATCTCACTGTCTTTGTCTATAACCACAAATCCGTGTTTATCCTTCCACGCGAGAGCACATATATCTTTAAAAACTCCAAAACAAACGTCCGGTATGACGTGATCTGTAAAAACGTGACGCAAATTCATCTCGTCTTGTTTAAATACTACTAAAAGGTTGGCATTGTCGCGGATCAGCTGCTTGGGTATTCTGCTGTAGGTCTGTCCCAAATAAAACGAATCTATATTGTTATGACGACCCATGGTAAAGTAACTTCGTATATGATCGTGTTTTTCACAAGCGATATCGTCAAATAACATAACAGAATCTGGTTCGGCTTCGTTGGGGGAATTACACTATCGTTGTCCGAATATGGAAAATAACCGATACCCGAATTTTCAAAAACATTTTCCAATAGTTTGTATTTAGGTTGATGAAGGGACTTGGAAAACACGTAAATATTTGCAAATTTCAACCCGTGCTCCTCGAACAACAGATTAAATACTACATTGGTTTTACCACAATTCGAAGGACCACACACAATACACCTAATAGTATTGGGCAATAATTGACTGTGACGTTTTTTGGTATTGTTACTTTCCGAAAGGTATTCGTCAAAATTTGACATCCAAAGCGCGTGCGACATACTTTCGATACGCATTGTGAATAGAAACTGAAGGACATTTACCGGAGTTTCTCTTTTTAACGATCGGCTTTCCGAGACTCTACGATCGGCATCGAGACCTGCTTACCGAGCCTCCACATCCGTCATTGCACAGCGTTGTGACCTCATTGACATTTGGCCGAGCAGCTTTCTCTTATCTACCCACGAGTTGTGTGCATGTGAGGAGAGCTGCTTACCAAGCCTTCACATCCGTTATTGCACAACGTCGTGACCTCATTGACATTTGGTCAGAGCAGCTTTCTCTTATCTATCCACGAGTTGTGTGTTTTATCGAATCCGAGCCATTTCACAAGAACTTTGTTTCCTTTCGTGCGCAATACTTTTTCCACGAGATAAACGTCGCCCGTGTTCGACTTGCTTAACTCTTCGTCGTAAAAACTACCTTTTAAAATTTCTCCTTTTCCGTCTTGTAAAACATATGTGGTTGGTTTTGTAGGCCTAACACCGTACACCGTAAACACTTCGTTTGTCCAGTTGGGTGGATAACCTTTAGCGAATGTCTTTTTATACTTGGAAATTCTAACTTTATCGTCTAATTTAAATTTAGGCTGACTTTTGATAGACTTTCTCGCGATTTTTGCCAATAGTAATTTTTCGTGTTTTTTCAAAACTTTAGAGGGTTTCATTCCGATAGTACTGTGTACGGTATTATTATACGACTTTACTATTTTAGGTAACAGATGGAGCCACTCGTAACTGCCTTGTGCGGTAAACTCACGCCACATGAGATTTTTCAAAGTACGATTTAACCTTTCCACTATGGAAGCTTTTTTGTCCGAATAGGTCGCGTAGTGATTTATATTGTATTTTCGCATTAACTTTTGCACGTGCGCATTGAAAAATTCCTTACCTTGATCGGTTTGGAAATGTTTCATTTTGTGATTTTCAAATATCGGTTCTAATGCGGCTGCTACTTCTAACCCGGATTTCGACTTTATAGGCGCTGCAAAAGCAAATTTGAAAAGGCAGTTTATCACGGTCATTATATACTTGTACCCTTTATTGACTTTAGCGTAGGGTATCATCTCGACCAAATCCGCCTGAAAAATATCCGTTAACGATTTCAAAGTCACTCGTCTAGTTTTGAAATTTCTTCTCGCGGGCTTATGAAGCTCCGCAGCAATAGCTCGTCGCACATCCATCGTTCAACTGACGGGGTAATCATATGGGACGGGGTATTTAAACCCCCGAAGGGGTGAAACAGGCCCCCACCCGCCTGTTTCCGTGATGCCCAACCATAAATTTTGGCATCTCCGTTACAACACATTCAGCCTTGCGAGGATTATAGCAGTACAGCTTCCCTACGCCAGAGGGCCAATCACGCATAGACACACACACACACAGAGAGAGAGTTCAACATATCGCTCTTTCTAGTAGCGGAATTTTAATGTACCCATAAGGTAAAGAATCGTACTCTCCATGTCTCTTTCTTTTTGCTCCAGTGATTTTAAACAGTTTCGTCTCGCTCACGGTTACGACCTCACGATCTACAGTTCTTCTTATGCGTGTGTCTGTAACAGTGAGCGGGTCTTCATCTCTATCTAGTACCATCCGTTTCATCGATTCAAAATTCACCACACCCGAAGTGCGAAGGTTCAACGATAGGCCTTTTACTTTGCAAACAGTCACGGGGTCGTTGGATTTAGTAGACAGAACTTTGTAGGCGTAGGTTTTTAGACCGCCTGATACAAATTCTGTAATGTAAGATCCCGACCCGTAGTCGGCTAATTCGTCGGTCATCTGTCCGAGGTAGTCTCCAGTCTCTACTTTGTGTAATCCTTCTCTGTGCAGGTAAATAACAGAATCAGTATCATAGTAGGCCACCTGAGTGTCTAAGGCGTCCAGGTAATCGTAAAGTTTAAGTCTTGCGTGAGCAGTAGTGAACGCGGCGAGTACCACGTTCACAGTCGGGAGTACTTCGCAGGAGTCCTCAACATATTGCCAATTTACTACAACTACGTCTTCGTTCACTTCTTGGATATGGTTTACGTCTACGGACGGACTGACTATCATTTTAAACAATTCCGAAGGCTGTCTTATTATGAATGTTTTTGTTTGATTTTCCCTCTGACCGAATTTACCCCAAAACGAATTCAACATTAATTTTGCAAGCGACCTAAGCCCCTCATTTTTACAAATGTTCGTCGGATCTAGTCTAATATTTTCGTTTGTAAAATAATCGTCGATATACTTTGCCTTGTCTTCCTCGGTCTGGCACCACCCCGGATAGCCCGATGCCTCCTGTTTAATTTTTAAAAATGTATTTATAAATTCCGTGAAAAGTCCGTCCCCGTTGTCAAACGACGCCATTTTATACTCCCATAGCTCATGCATTTCAATAATGACGTAACCCTTGTCCACAGCTTTCCGTATTTCGTCCATTGTCCAAGTACCTGTCAGTGCTCGTTCGTCGACGTTATGTGTACACTCCCCTAGTGAATTTTGCCCGCAAGTCCGACACAGAACAAACATCAATTTTTTGTTCATCTTTGCGGGAAGTACAGGATGATTCAATTCACGAGGAGGGAGTACTGTGCATTTAAGAAGTCCGTCAACAGTCATACCTAGTTTCCTGCATTCATCGTCACCTATATGTGTTTTCGGGTGCCCTACAGGGTATTTACCGTACTTGCAAACCCAAGGATAAAGCGAACAAACGTCGACGTACTGAATCGTTTCGCCCACCTTGCATTTTACGTACGACTTTGTATTACCCGTTCGGCCACCGAAAAACGCATCGCGAGGATCGAGGGGTACGGTATGCATCATTGGGTGAGAGTCGAGGTAGGCCATTTCAACGTTTCGCTGTTTGAGTTTTATAAAGTCGCATTCCCACATTTCTACAACTTCTAGTCGGGCGAGTTTAGCTATTTTGGCTCTTGTTCTCGCTAACCGTGCATTGTGCGTATCGGACGGGTCGTCTTGAAGAGGTTCATTGCGGCTGTGCGGAAAACATTTAGGGCATCCGTGCCAGTAGCACCCGTGGAATTCGAAAACTTTTCCGGCGCACAATTCGTCCACTTTCACCCCATTGACGATAGCTTCGCGACCTCTACCGGCGTGCTCCATACGAATCCCTCTCTGATCCTCCTCCCAAGTCAACCATTGTAAAGCGATTTTAGACTGGAGGTCGACAGATCGGTATCCGCTCTTAGGAACGATTCCTATCGTGTTTGGTTTCAGGAAATTACGTCTGAATGCGAGGTTGCATGCGCTTGCTATTGTCACGGCTTCTAGAAAAGGGTCAACGTTACACTCTTTGAGAAACGAGGCTCTGAATTTAATACACGCTTGAGCTAAAATGTCTAAGTCCGAAAGGCAGTACTCAAAGATTTCTTTTTGAAAGTCGAATTCGTACTCGTTACGAATCTGCTCGTCGTGCCAAATGATAAACTCTTTATTGTTCTTGTCGAACATAGAGTCGGGACAGTAAAACTCTTTAGAGGGGATAGGACCTACATAATTTTCATTGGCCAATGTGTTGAACAGATGTGGGAAGTAGCCTTTCTTTTTTTCCGGAGGTAGATCGAAAGCTTTAGGAAGATTTGACAGAGCCATGGGCATGTAGTTCAAAGAATCGATAAATTTAACATTATCGATTTCCATGAGGATTACCTTTGTACCGCGTGTAATCAGTTTAGGAGTGAATTGAGTTTTTTCGAGCACATATTTAAGGAGAAATTGAAAATCGAACGCTTGTCCGTTATGTGCCAGGATACACACTTTTTTGTACGCTTTTCGTACCTCCATAACGTACGACATGAAGCCGTTGATGGGGTCATCTCTGAAAACTCGAGTACGATCGAAACAATTTTGACACGAATCACCGTTTATACATTTCCAACAGTACTGTTGGGATATGCACAAATTTACACGATGAACGTTCGCCGTGTCAAGTATTTCATCTTGACGGGTTTCTAAATCAAAGAAAATGAAAAGAAATCCATTAGATATAGGCGCCCTATAATCTACTTTCATGTAACCCCGGTGGTTCGGCACCATGAATTCATTGCACACTTTACAAAAAGTTTCACCGCACACGTGCTTTGAACGACGTTTTTTCAACATAATCATTTTCTCGCAATCGGGACACTTTTTTAAATTTTTACAAATATTTTTTAAATGAAATTTAAAACAGTCTCTATTCATAAACTTTCTGTTACAATCTCCGCAATAGATTCCGTCGTTTTCCAACAAACACGGGGGGAACGTTTGCAAGAGTAACAGGTGGAGGAACATCTGTGCTCATGACGATGATCGAAAGGAATGTGACACGCCTCGCAGTAATAACCGCAAGCGAACGCGGAGGTCAAACTAGTAATTACGTTGAAATGGCCATTGTGAAAAATTAAATTTAGTTTGTAGCGAGGATTTTGCACATCGCCTTCGAAATAAATATCACGACCTCTATTTCCGTAACTGTACACCGTAATTTTGTGTAGAGGCAGATGATTTTGAAACTGATGCAACTCCTGCACCCCCGCACCCTCGTCGGTGAGTTGAACCCCGGCATCGAGCATAAGTTGTTGGGCTCTAAGAGTCTGTCTGTTACATCTATTCAATCGTATAGCCGCATAGTCCTTGTCTTTTTCCGCATGAGCTATAGCAACTACGAGGGAGCACGGTAAACACAGAGAGTCTGTGTTTTTTATTACTACAATACCGTTTCTTCCTCTACATTCGTCATTGAAATTATTATATAGTCCTGGTCTAACCCTCCCACGACCTAACGGCACTTTAACTTTAGTACATTCTACTTTAAATGTGTCGCAGGATGTACAAGCCTCGGCGTTACTCTGTATAATACCCCCAAAAATTTTCCACATGATATCAGCAGTCACCTCCGATGCAGGTCTAAAAGCTAAGAATCCCGGATCCTTATTTTTTAAATTGAGGCTCCGAAAAGTAAACCCTAAATAGTCTTCGTCAGTCGTTTCACTTGTCATAGTCTCTACAAGTTCGTTCAAACCTTGTCTAATCCATTGAATTTCTTCCACACCCTCGGGTGGTGAATTGAATTTGAAAACAATTTTAGTACCGTAGAGTCGAAACTTTGTTACATAAGTTTGCAAAGTAGACAAAATGTAAGCAGATGACATTTTAGAGAGAGAGAGCTAGAGAGAGCGAATATGTTAACTCACCTGTGGTACGGAGCAGAATGAATAAGGTTTTGACGAATAGGCACTAAATAGTAAAACGAGGTCAAATCAAGGGCGTTGCTAGGAACGCAAGTCAAAGTTGTTGAAAGTGTAAGACACTTCTAGCCGGTTGTTCTAAGAGAAAGTAGCACAAATTGTAAGAGGGTCTTTGACAGTGAAGCACACACTACGCAAACTAGACTCGCAATGTTATTGCGATCCCCATTCAATTGCATGTAAAATCCGTGAAAAAGCGAACGAATCTTTTGCATTCACCGCACCGGAGACCGAATTCCAGTGCAGCAATATGGCCTCGAAATTAGTATAAAAGCGTGTTACATTTACTATCCATTATCAGTTCATCAGCTGTCTCCTATCGGTACACATCTAAGTGTCGGGTCTGTTTCAACGTTAGTTTCTTCTTCTTCTTCTTAGTGAGTATGGTTACCGTCAATACCGTTGACTTTTTCAACTCAATCGCTCCGCAAGAAAACGAGTTTGTTTCTTTGAAAAGTCTGACTATCGGGAAGCAATATACGATTGCAGACGCCCGCCGCATAAAAACCAATTATGGTCCGAGCATATTAGTCGTTCTCAACGACTTATTAGAAGATACCTCGAACAAAGTGTTTTTACCAAAACGCTACCAGACTCTGACCGAGTCGCAGATACGCGATTTAAAAGATAAAAAATTAATCGTTACCGAACACATAGGAAAATCCGTTAAACTGGAAATACAAATGTAAATCCAGTGTAACGGAGACAGCAGCAGCATAATATGTTTATTCTTATATATATTTTTATTACAATTCAAGTAAGTATAATTTTCAGTGTATGATATGAATTCATCACCAAAAACTTTATTTGAGCTATGTTCTAGATCGGTATGTGAACATGTTCTAATTACTAATAATAATATTGAAGAACTTGAATTACCGATTTCTATACAAAAACATTTGAAAGCTAATTTTAAAAACTATTTGATGCAAGTGAAGTGTAATACTGAAGGATTTGATTACCTAACCATTGATTTTGAAAACATTACTTTTTCGGACTTTTTCATGCTAATGAATCATCCGCCTGAGGTGCCTGAATTCGCATATGAGTATAACGATGTATTTACTCGACGCTTAACTTACAACGGTGTTGATTTGTGTAGACGGTGTTTCAGTGTAATTATTGTGCACGAACCTACTTTTGATAGAAATAAACTGGACATATCTACTTGTAGGGAAGTTGTAGATGGTGACATGTTATTATACACTATTTGGAATCCCAGTTATTGGTGCGATAAGTGTGTAGTAACCCCTTTATTTTCAATACAGTCATTTGCTGAGTTTTTACGCTATCGTCCTACAGATGCTATTACCAATTTTATTGGTAATAGTTACGATTTCTATTGTGATCGTGACCTGTGTATAGATTATTTAAAGACAAAAAATATTTTTCAGTAATGTTATTCTCAAATTACAGTTTAAAATGGTTAATAACAATATTCGACCCGAGACACCAGAAATTGAACAGCAAGATATTTCGATAGTGGAATTCCCTTTACCTCAGCCTGCATCAGCATCTTCTTCACCTGAGAATCTACACCTTCCTTCAGCAAACCTTCAAGCAGCATCACCTTCTTCACATGATGAGTCCATTGAACATTACGAGCCAGATATTGTGGAATTCCCATTATCCGAGTCCATTGAGAATCTACACCCTCCTTCAGCAAACCTTCAATCAGCATCACCTTCTTCTTCAGCGTCACCTTCTTCTTCATTCGCAGCCGATCAAAACGAATACATGTGTCGATTGATGCATTACCTTCAGGCCTACGGCCATGCGAACTATGTAAGCATCTAAAACTGTTTTTCTCTACCTTAATGTTTAATTAATAATAATAATAATAATAATAATAACACCTGTATTTTCTTTTTTAGCTTAGGAATGATTATTCTTCAACTTCGGGTCATCCAAACCGAGCTAACCTTTGTCAACCAATTCAAGGGATGCCGTCTCGAGATACAACGCTAGAGGTTTTGGAAGATTCATTGTCCGCTCTGAACTCGTTAGTAAACGATTTAAAGGTAGCAGCGTCGTTTTCGTACTACAGAACATGCGGCACGTTTGCGCTTCATGTTTGGAGAATGATGAGGCAGGATTTAATAGATTTAACGGAAGATGGTATATTCGCCTTACAACAATTTGGACGTCCACCTACCAATACATGCGTAAGTTGATGATTGTCGAGTATTTTATGAGAACTACTAATGATGCTTTTTTCTTACAACCAAAATTGAACAATCTTTATTATATAAATACTAATGATGTGTGTTTTTACAGCAACCCGAAGTGAACAATCCTAGCCAGATGCGGAGTCCCTGTACTGTCTGCTTACTCAACATACCGAACATTGCTCTACTTCCCTGCGGACATGTCTTCTGCCCTCAATGTGTTAGCCGATTTGCCGATTGTCCGATATGCAGAAGATGGATAGTGGACTACATCAGACTATACTTATAAAACATTTTCTTTACATATTAATTGCTACTGTTAACTGAAAAAAACTTGAATTGTAATAAAAATATATATAACAATAAACGTATATAGATCTTAACAGTTTTTTATTTTTAATACCCTGATTGAGACAAACTAGTATCAAATATGTGCGATATCAAAGCCAGAGTGATAGTCAGTGAACCAGATGGTGAAATTATCTTGGCAGGTTGCCATGTTACAATCCGTTTCCTGTGTGCTAGTTAGACGGCTATATAAAGCCAGCGTGATTTCTACTCTGTAGTTATATCACAGTGAGAAATGGACAGAGACATCATAGAGGAGTTTTCTGGCGACGAGTTGCCTCGTCTATTTACTGTAAGTAGATTTTAGGATTGTTACTAGTATATAGAAATCAGTGAGTTTGTCAGTGAATTTGTTCTCAAATACGGTGAACAATTTTTTGAATTTTAATTGAATTTTATCAGGAGGTACGATACGGCGTAGACGAGGAGGAGGAGGTCGATTCGGATAACCTCTACTTCTTCGAATATTCTTCGGGGGAAGAGGAGGAAGACTACCACTTGGAGTGGGAGCTCCAGGAATATTTCGAGAGTAGAGGTGTTTTTAATTATTAAATTAAAATTTATTTTTTAAATGAATTGTTTTTTATTTTGACTAAATCCTATAAATAATTTGATGGTTAGTTTTTAGTTATTACAAAGTGTATAAGTGTATTAGATAAATCGTTTGCGTCAGATGACGGCACATTCTGAGTTTTAGTTTAAGTCTAAGGACATCCCCGAAGCCTAAGGACATCCCCCCGAAGCCTATCGTACTTCATAGATCATGGCTACTAGGTTTAGAAAAAAAAAACAAAATGTAGGTTAGGAAAATAGCGTTTCCGCCACCACCCACCACCACACCCACCACCACACCCACCTCCACCCCCC
>JAGFPH010023797.1:0-11727 GCA_018207615.1 Philaenus spumarius
CTGCTTAACGGTTCTCCTATTAATCACCAACTAGCCCTTGTGCTACAAAATCACATTTTTCTAACCGTTAACTTTACTTAATTTTTACTCTAATTACTGAACTCTAAATATTATTCCTCGCAAATTGAGTCCAAACACGGTGCAATTGTGACAACTCTAAGCGGTTTTACGGTCAGTAGGTTACAAAATCATAAATTTGAGTGCTTAAAAATAATTATTGACATTTTATTTGAATTAGCACGATCACAATAACATACATAAAGACAGTAATTCTAGAAGTGATTTCAAACGTATGCAAAAAACAAAGAAACTAAACTACTGTATTCATGTGTATTGTACGTTGTAGTTTAATCGAGTAAATCTAAATATCAGTATGCATGCAATGCACAATGCTGTAAAATATGTTGCTGGATCCTATGTTGTGTTGTCTATTTTATAATTGAATTTGCACTTTTTAAACCTAGTATTAATTTTGGGGCAACATAAACAACAAAATAATAATAAGAAGAAACAAATAAAATAGAAACAATATGTTTATATCTATTCACTTCAAAAGTGAGAAATTGAAGAGGGAAATACAGCCGACCAAGTTCACACAAATAACCTTTACAATTAGACAGAATCTAGAAAAATTTACACAAAAACAGCTTCTAACGTTCGATTACTAGGCCAGTCGAATTAGGATTTTCCCAGGAATTAATTCCGGGAAAGCTGGCAATCGTTTTAAAATCTTCATCGGGTCCCAAATGCATGCAATCTAAGTTTGCACCATCGTAGAAGGCGAGCACAACGTTTGGGAGCCATGAAACCGCATGTTTGCTGACATCTTGAAAATAGTGCGTCGTACAGAAAAACGTTATTCTTTCTAAAATTGAGAAGGGTTAAATTCCGCGTCGAACGAGTACCTAGAAAGTCAAATTCGGTTCGGGGATAAAGCCGAAATTGACGAAAAAAAAACTGTAATTTTTACCATTTTCATGCAAACTTACATTTCGTGACTTTTTAATCGCGCGCATCTTTTAAACGGCTATTTCAATTGAAAAATGTCTTAGGACGAAAGTTGTAGACAATTAAATTTCAAGTTCAATAGACACCTAAATTAGGAGATTTTGAGTTCAAGAGTTTTCAAAAATTCAAAATTGTATTTTGTGGAAGTTTTACTTGGATCCACAATCCACACAATTACGTATCTCTAGTGAAATGAATATGCTGTTACCGACCGAGCCTAGAGTCGATAATCGACCCCAAATATTTAATTTGGTCCATCTGCTCGATGGAAACGTATGGGCAAATTGATGAATTGCAATTGCATTCATGGTATTTAACAATCCTTAAAATTTTTTTTTCGTAATATTAAAAATGATGTATTTAGTGTTAGGGCTCATAAGATTGTACTTTTTGAACAGTATCGTTTGGTCACATAAACTATGTAAAATTATATTTTGTTCGATTACAAATTCCTTCACAAAAGTTGATTAACAGCTAGGCGTTCCAGGCAATGTAGTATTGTATCCAGAACTTTACCTAACGCGAACAAAATATTGCTATTAATTTACATCATTACAGTGACATTTAAACTATTTGCCTTCACAGAAAGTAGAGCTGTTAAGTGTTATTAGGTACTTTCTGAAAATGAATAAAGGGCCACAACCCATAACGTATCCAATCTTATTAAACGAGCAATTCTTGTATATAAATTTATTTCGGGGATCTCGCTAACGGCTCTAACGATTCGGATGAAAGTTTGCTTATCGGGGTTTTTTGACGTCAGGAATAGAATGCGCTGGGTCTTATGTCTGCAAAAACGTGCTAAGTACCTCTTTACGCCTATGTAAACTCTGAACTTCTTTTATATACCACCTTTGAAGTCACTAAATAGGCGAATAGATATAAGTTATAGATACAATCCAGATTTTTTACAAACAGTTGTTAATCTGTTAATTTTAGCTCCAGTTGTTTATATACTATTTAACAAACATAAATCATTAGCAATGAATCAGGTATAATTTTCAACTTATTTCTTTATTCAAACACCAAACATAACTAAAACATTATTTTTGCGCTGTTATTAACCGTTCTGAAAACCTTTTCACCAGTTTATAATATAAATATAAATTATCTAATGATTATAATTATTTGTTATTTCTAAAATACATAAACAATATCAAATATGGCCTATTCGTTGGATAGGTTACATAACCTGCATGTACCTATAGAGGTTTTTAGACGTCAGGATTCTAATGCGCTAGGTTTTATATCTGGAAAAAATCGCTAAGTAGCTCTTTTACTTCTGTAAATATAATATAAATTATTAACCGAAAATTTATAATAATTATTATAATTTTATAACTTTTAGGTTAGGTTTTTATTAAAGTGTAGACCTGAGCCTTGCTTGTTCTTTTAACCTTTAATATAAACTGCTGTTATAAAATATACGAAATAATTTGATTTGAACGTTTAAAATTATTTACCATCTTAGCTTTGGGGTTATTATTAATGCTACACCTTTATTAAAAAGAAAACATGACACGATTATGTGTACAGAAGGTCGTCCCAACGGGGTTGGCGTGCGAAGCACGCATGTGTTTCCCCTAGTGTAAATTATGAAAATAAAATCGCCAAGTAGCTCTTTTACTTCTATAAATATAATATAAATTATTAACCTAAAATTTATTATAATTTTATAACTTTTAGGTTAGGTTTTTATTAAAGTGTAGACGTGAGCCTTGCTTGTTCTTTTAACCTTTGTTATAAACTGCTGTTATAAAATATACGAAATAATTTGATTTGAACGTTTAACATTATTTACCATCTTAGCTTTGGGGTTATTATTAATGCTGCACCTTTATTAAAAAGAAAACATAACACGATTATGTGCACAGAAGGTCCAAACGGGGTTGGCGTGCGAAGCACGCATGGGTTTCCCCTAGTGTAAATTATAGGTGCAAATTTGGTAGGTTAAACAGGTCCACCAACTATTCATTACTACTTGTAATTTGTTGTCGACTTCTCACCGATCATATCTTACGAAGAGACAAAATTAATTACGTATTTATCTACAGTATATTTAAAAGAATTTCTTAAATTTTGTACGGATTTTTCTTCCGGGCCAAATTTAAAAAAGCTGATTCCTTACACCCTTCCAAAGGCGGTCAGCGGCTTTACTCGAGCGATATTAATTATTCTTTTCATATTGTACCCTTCAAGTGCTGGTTTGAGTAATTTTAAGAGAATTTAAACCTAAACAAGTTTTGACCTAAATCGTGTATATTCATCTTTTTATTTTTAGAACGAAGTTCATTAACACGGGTTGCAGTAGGAGTCAAAAAATAGAAAATGTAATTCGTAACGAAAAAAGTGTTATCAATTGGTTGCTATGGCAATGGCAAATATAAAATACGAGTAACGAAAAAGCGTTGCAAAATTGGTTGCATGACAATGAATGTAAATACGTTCAAGAAACATTTGTTTTGGTTCATCATTTTAAATTAAGAGACGATCGGTTCCGTCCGGCGTAGTTCAGATATTATCGTTAAGTGCTGAAACACTTTCTAGGCCTAACCTAAAATAATTGTATGTATATTTAATTTATTTTACCTGCCTTAGCGGCAACATACGTACAATAATTTTAGGTTAGGCCTAGAAAGTAATTTTAAGTCTCGGCAACCTAAAATTATTGTATGTATGTTGCCACTAAGACAGGTAAAATAAACACACAATAATTTTAGGTTAGGATTAGGCGGATGAACCATCATTTTATTTTTATTGAATGTATTTACAATTAATGGACATTTAACTGTGTTTACCATCTTAGCTTTGATGTTATAATTATTTCTACACCTTTATTATAATAACATTAAACGTATGGAAACAGTAAATATTTGTATAAAAACAATCCAATAATAAACGGCAATTGAAAGATTAAAATTATGTGTGTATGTTGCCGTTAAGGCTGGTAAAGAATTGAAGAAAAGGCGCGATGAACTTCGTTCCTGACGGGGGTCCCACGACCGTACACATTTACTTTTTTTAAATTTGTATTTACTACCCATGAATGGGTTTGTGCTAAGGTCTATCAACATTAAGACGAAAAGCTGACAATTTGGCCAGATCTACCAACATCAATCACAAAAGCTCACTGACAGTGATGCCAGATCTATCAACATCAATCATCAAAGCTAACCGACAGTGTTGCCAGTTTTATCGACATTTATGACGACAGCTAGCTGACAGTGTTCCCAGATCTATCAGCATCAATCATAAAAGCCAACTGACAGGGTTGCCAGATTTATTAACATTAATCACGAAAACATACTGACAGTGTTTTCGGATCTATCAACACGAAAGCTAACTGACAATGTTGTCTTATCTAACACTAATAATGACGAAAGATAACTGACAGTCTTTTCAGATCTATCAACACGAAAGCTAACTGACAATGTTGTATTATCTAACATAATAATGACGAAAGCTAACTGACAATTATGCCAAATCTATCAATATTAATTACGAAAACATACTGACAGTGTTGTCAGATCTACCAACATCAATCATAAAAGTCAACTTAATAAAATCATAACATTGTTGCCAGATTTATTAACATTAATGAGGAAAGCTAACTGACAGTATTGTCTTATCTAACACCAATAATGACAAAAGCTAATTGACAATGTTGCCAAATCTATCAATGTTATTCACGAAAACATACTGACAATGATGCCAGATCTATCAAAATATACCTGATCAATCATAAAAGCCAACTTACAGCGTTGCCAGATTTATTGACATTAACGACGAAAGCTAACTGACAGCGTTTTCAGATCTAGCAACACGAAAGCTATCTGACAATCTTGTCTTACTTAACGACGATAGCTAACTGACAGTGTTGCCAGATCTATCAACATCAATCATAAAAGCTGACAGGTTTGCCACATCTATGAACAGTAATGAAGAAAACTAACTGACAGTGATGCCAGATCTCTCAACATTAATCACGTAAACGCACTGATACTGCTTCTATCACCATTAATAACGAAGGCTGACTCACAGTGTTGCCAGATCTGTCACAAATTACTGTGTCATAATTCATCAGTGGACACGGTTTTTTAAAAGGAAAACTGCACTGATTCAACTTGGTCGAAGACAAGAGGTGTGATTACGGGGAAGCCCGGACAATGCACCTCAATATATTTTAAATGCAATGTGTATTGAAAACCCTCCCAATACGAGGGTTGGCGTGCGAAGCACGCAATGCATTTCGTATTGAAAATACCCACAATACATTGTGTATTGAAAATACTCCCAATACGGGGGTTGGCGTGCGAAGCACGCGATGCATTGTGTATTGAAAATACCCACAATACATTGTGTATTGAAATTACTCCCAATACGGGGGTTGGCGTGCGAAGCACGCAATGCATTGTGCATTGAAAACACTCCCAATACGGGGGTAGGCGTGCGAAGCACGCAATGCATTGTACATTGAAATACTCCCAATACGGGGGTTGGCGTGCTAAGCATTGTGCATTGAAAATACTCCCGAAACGGGGGTTGACGTGCGAAGCACGCAATGCATTGTGTATTGAAAATAGCTCTAATACGAGGATTGGCGTGTGAAGCACGCAATGCATTGTGTATTGAAAATACTCCCGAAACGGGGGTTGACGTGCGAAGCACGCAATCCATTGTGCATTGAAAATACCCCCAATCCTGGGATTGGCGTGCGAAGCACGCAATGCATTGTGCATTGAAAATACTCCCAATACGGGGGTTGACGTGCGAAGCACGCAATCCATTGTGCATTGAAAATACCCCCAATACTGGGATTGGCGTGCGAAGCACGCAATGCATTGTGCATTGAAAATACTCCCAATACGGGGGTTGGCGTGCGAAGCACGCAATGCATTGCGCATTGCATCTCATGGAGGACTGCTGCGTTACTTGCCCAAGGACACCAGCTGGAGATAAAATAGCTACCAGGGGCGACTTTCAACGAGGGAGAACGTACTCGTAGCTCGGAAGTATGTTTTCCGCCGACCGCGTATTGTTCCTGGGGCCCTGACGGAAACAAACCGAGAAGCTGCTAGCTACCGAACATAAGGGCAAACAGGAAAACCAAAGCAGTTCTATCCATTCGATAGGCCCGACGGGCCTCGGTAAATGGGCCTAATTTAGAGAGTCCGATCGATATAAAGAGAACCTAACTTTTTAGCAACGGTCAACCAGGCCGTCTTACGATTCGTTTATGATAGTTTGGAATTTTACCTCCTCCTCGAATGGGGGGTTTGGGACACAATTAACATTTTTAAAGAGCGTCCCCATATTGAGTCGTCCCCCCCCCCCCCCTGCGGTGACGTATGTTGATGCCAATGAAAACATGTTATTGCATATTGTGTTATTTTCATGGAAACGGTGATTTATTATGACAGAAGCAATTGGATAACAAGCTGAGACTCAGCATAAATGTTTAAAATATATATTTTAACTCCTATACCAAGTTTCAATTCGATATATTAAAATTCGGCCAATTTAGAATGAGCCAACGCTTCATATATGAATAAGATGTCCCCTTTTAGTGATTTACCTGCTGCAAAATACATACCTGCATTATCGAATTTTTTCCAGACAAACCATTGCTCGGACGAAATAAATACATATGACCTTTTTTGTTGAAAAATACCTCACCTACACGGTGGTATTTTTTATTTTCCTCTATCTTCATCCCAGCTCGAAATATTAAGGATAATCGAAAAAAAATGATAATCGATTTTTTTTTCGACTTTGGGAAATCGATAGACTGGTAAACTTTTTTTTATGTTAATCTACATACTTTAATGTACTTATAAAAAAAAATCAGCCGTATTGCTAATTACTGGTAGTTGTAACCTATACCGACTGGGCTAACTGAACACTTAAAAAGAATACAATTACGTTAAAAATACTGAAAAAACCAACCACCACGGGCAACGCCGTACGGGTCAGCTAGTTTATATATATATATATATATATATACGATCGAAAACCCACTCACTCACCGACTGATCACAGTATCTCAAAAACCATACCACCTAGGAACTTGAATTTTTTTACACATATTGGTCATAGGCAATAGAGACGCAATAAGAAAGGATTTTAAAGTATGTAACCTTTAGGGGTGAAACAACCCCTAAAACCATAAATATCGTTTGTTATATATCTCAAAAACCCTACCGCCTACGAACGTGAAATTTGGTTCACATATTGCTTATAGACGCTAAAATTAAATCTATGAACATTGAATTTGGTTCGCGTATTCTTCATAAGATCTAGAGACTCACTAATAAAATATTTGGCCTTTAAGGGTTGAGACAAACCATAAATATTGTTTGTTATACTTTCCTTAAAGCTTAAAGAGTTGAAATTTTTCACATTTATATCTTATAAGGATACATATACAAAATAATCCAGTTTTATATTTTGTCACGTTCTGCTAAGGGGTGAAAATGTAGTAACAACCCCTAAAACCATAAAATTATAATTTAATACCGCCTAAGAACGTGAATTGGGTACACATATTCCTCATAGGCGCTAGAGGCGCACTAAGAAAGGATTTTAAAATATTTGGCCTATAATGCTTAAACAACCCCTAAAACAATAAATATTGTTTGTTATACTTGCCTTAAAGCTAGAAAGCTTAAATATTGTACATTAATTTTTTGAAAACACATATAATATGTTAACAAATTTTACATTTTGTTACGTGCTGCTAATGGGTGAAATTGTGATAACAACCCCTAAAAACAACAAATATAAATTGGTATTCCTTCCTTAAAGCTAGAGAGCTGAAATTTTGCACTCATTATTTGAAGAAAATATTGAATAAATACGTAAGCTGATCAAACCTATCCCGATCTATGCATTCGCATATTAAAGACGTATCTGGGCGATCTGCAACATCCAGCTAAGACTGTGATTTTTAGCAGTATATAGATTTAGCGGTTGAAAAAGAAGACGCTGTTCGCTCTGAATTCATTATTTTTTAATTGATTTTATTTATTCAGTCCACATACCGTGACGAAGACGATTGACGGGTAGCCAGCGAACAGTAAATACAAAACTAATTGAAAATGCATGTAATAATTCACATTCGTGAAATAAAAGATGAAAGGAAATGAGAAAAAATATTACAATTATGTAACATAGTGATGCAAAAAAATTCCCCGTTGCAAAACTAGTTATTTATACTGTGACATAAAATGCTTTAACATCGCGTCGCTAAATAAAAACCTCTCACTGACACATTATAATATACACTTTTCTATAACTTGTCGCAGTAGCCTGACTATTATCGAGAGCTAAAACACAATATAAGATGAGAGACAATCTCTAAATTTTTGGACGCTCGGCTTTGCTGGGCCAATAAACATTACTATAGTAGACTTAAGAATTCATTTGTTAATCTTGCAAGGGACCATTATACTGTGTTTAAAAAAAGTCCGCCCCCCCCTTTAAATATTTGCTTGTTAAAACAAACAAATATCTTTTGGGGAACGGTACTAACTCAATCCAAAGTATCTTTTGACGTTATCGTAAATTTCGTGTGTCCCACAAAAATGGGGGATTTCGGGTGCAACTCAAAATTTTTAAACGGGAAGTATGGTCATGTGATACCTCATTTTAAAGGTCTATTTAAGACTAGGAAAATGACATACAGAAAATAAAAATCGGACAACCCAAAACAAAATGGCGGCCCTGAACGTGTTGAAATAAATCGACATAAAGTTGCTATATCTCGAAAAGGAAGAGTTTTTAGAAAAAAAATTTCAAGAGACAAAAAATGTTTATTTCAAAGTGCTTGATCTAAAAAAATTGCTTCCAAATCGATTTCGTAATTTTTTTTTTTTAATTTTATAAGATGGAGGAGATGATATTTGGGAGTATTTCAACGCCTTTTTGATTTTTTCAAAATTGATTTCGATAGGATCAACCAAATATCGTTGCGTGGCATAGCGTTTGAGAGCTTATTTAATTCTAAATTCAAAAAGAATAATAATAAATATTAAAAAAAATAATAGTACAGCAAAATGGGGCAAAATCGGAAAACACGATTTCGATGTTTTTTGGCCGCCATTTTTAATCGGTTAAAGATATGGATGTGCAAATTTCAACGTTAGTTTTCTCTTGAAAATCCACATCGAAATGATGTATCACACGACCACCTTCCCATTTAAAAAAACTATGTTAAATTCAAAAAGGCGGATTCAAGATGGCGGATAATTTTTTGTGAATCTTAATAAAATAGTATTTTTACATAGAGTAGGTTCCTCAATCACATCTGCCTTTAAACTTTCCTTATGTACGAAATATTTAACCGTTTCCAAACTTTTCGAACACCTGGTATATGCTAACACCCTTACGATCAGTTTGAGTACAATTTTCTGCCAATCCCAGCTTAACCCTTCCTCCGTTCTCGAGGAGTACTTCAGTACTCCTAGAGTGGGTCTCGAGAATGGAGGAACTCCGAAACGCGTCGAAGAACTCAAGTAAAAGGGTTGAGAAATGAAAAACATTGATAAATTTTATAGCAGGTTCTGTGATTAATTGCGCATTTTCTTTCGTATCTACAGCTCGAGGTTCTAGTTGCGATTGGCTTGACCACAGGTTTTAATAGAATTACACTATATATCATTTTTTCCTATATATATAATGAAATTAACAAACCAAAAATCGCTTATGGGATTTAACACAGACAATGAACAGACATTTTAATACGCGATAGGAACAGGGTTGCCAGATTGGTTGCAATTAGATTTGAGTGGGTTTATCAGTGCCTCCTATATTGCCTAAAATTAGAAAATAGGTCAGTACCTCTAGTTTTTTTTAAATTCTAATTATATAATGTGATAATAACGACGAAATATTATAATTATTTTGTTATCGGTAACATACTGTGACTAAACAGTATAGGTCAGTACCTCTAGTTTTTTTTTATTCTAATTATATAATGTGATAATAACGACGAAATATTATAATTCTACTGTTATCGGCAACATATTGTGACTAAACAGTATAGGTCAGTACCTCTAGTTTTTTTTAATTCTAATTAGGCCTATATAATGTGATAATAACGACGAAATATTATAATTATACTGTTGCGTCATCTTTTCCTATTACATATGTTCAATGTGGCAACGTTGACAATCAGAAATGATAAGTTTCTTCTTTTATACTGGTATTCAATGTAATTTCTTAACGACAATTGTTATTGTTTTTAAACTAAAAGTTTTGAAAAGTTATATAAATATCTACATATATTTTCGTGATTTCTTTCATTAATTTTGTTTAGTGAAGTTATTATTGATATTTCTTGGTGTATTAAGTGATTTGTTTC
This sequence comes from Philaenus spumarius, assembly GCA_018207615.1. Classification (NCBI taxonomy): domain Eukaryota; kingdom Metazoa; phylum Arthropoda; class Insecta; order Hemiptera; family Aphrophoridae; genus Philaenus; species Philaenus spumarius. Next base: position 10,370 of record JAGFPH010023797.1, read on the forward strand.
TTTTATTTAGTGTTAAAATATAAAAAAAAATACTGAAGTTAACCTCTATATTTTCTACTTTTATTTCTCTCGTAATTTCTATAATTTTTATTTCCGGCGGATATTTTTCTTGTTTTTATAATCAGTTTAACGTGTTCTTTCATAATATGAGGAAATTTTAAAAAAACCTCTGGTCAAGCTAATCGCAATTTTTACCCAGCTCGAATGCTGCCGTTTTTTGGTATTGAGATTTGCAACTATATTACTGATTGTAGATATTACAAGGATACAATGTCAACTGAGCCGAAAGAGCTTTATGAAAATCCCTACAAAAATGTCCGTAATTTTTAAATTTTTTTAACAGGAATTTTACATATTTTCGGAATAAAAATGAGAATACAATATTCTCTGAATAGTCCTCTACATGTTAGCCCTTGCAATCACAGTCATACGGTTGTATTCATAAGAAACGAAACTTAAGTTTTAACATGATTAACAACAAGACTAACACAAAAACAGCTGTTACGCCAAATTACAATTTTTTTAGATAATTAAACTTTCTAAATCCTGCCAATTTCACAATTTTATCTATGAACTATTTATCTATTACATCTAACCTAAATATTTTTTTTTACAAAATAGAAAGAGTGTATTTTTACAACCGTTTAGTTTAGAAATCATACAAATGTAATATGTATTATATATATTGTATTTGTAAAGGACATTGTGACTGATGGTTAGAGGTAGTTTAGACTTTATACTCATGTTCTGTCTTGTGTAAGTCACATGAAGTGCAAAGTAGCATTGTGTATTAGTAAAAAAATAATAGTTTTGTTAATTTTCACAAGAAATAACAAACTAGTCAATGTTAGCAAAATCTCTATATAAAGCATATGCACGGATAATTGCAATACCGGTATAAGCACATGTAAGTGTAAGCACCATAGTGCAATTGAATAAAGTTTTTTTTTTTTAATTAGATACAACTGTTCAAATGATTTCATTGGAGTTATAATTAATACTAGCTGACCCGTACGGCGTTGCCCGTGGTGGTTGGTATTTTCAGTATTTTTAACGTAATTGTATTCTTTTTAAGTGTTCAGTCAGTGAGTGGTATTTGGCTTTTATATATATAGATCTTAAATAATAAAAGCACTATTGTCATAATAATAAAAGATCTGAAATTATGATTTTAGTAACTTTGATCCCCCCAAACCCCTCCTAAAATTTCGAAATTTTTCAAACCCTTTCTTATTGAGCACCTATGGCCCTAGAGGAAGCTACATACCAAATTTCATTCCAATCCGTTCGGTAGTTTTGAAGAAATCCTGATTTAATAACTTTGATCCCCCCAAACCCCCCTAAAATTTCGAAATTTT
>JAGFPH010023799.1:0-11725 GCA_018207615.1 Philaenus spumarius
TTCACAGATATGTCAAGTCTTATAATATATATTATCATCCGTTCAGCCGCTATTCACCCGAGAAGGTGCTCCGGTATACAATCCTTCAAATTTCCCATGTTAATCTTATGGAGATAATGTTTAATGAGTTTGAGTCAGCTGCCAAATAAAACAGCTGATTTATGCTCGGTCACCTATGTACAAACGAGCCAAAGATTAACGATATTCTTTATCGAATTTTCCACCTGCGAGCGAAGCGAAGCAGCCATCTGAGGCCGAAGGCCCAGCCGGGGTTGGGATGCGGAGCGTCCAGGGGCAGAGCCCCTAGTCTATATATTAAAAGAATTTATAAAAACTTGTGGCAGTCAGTACGGCCATTCTATCCGGCCGATTTCCTTATTTTTTTTTTTAAATTGCAGGTAATCATTCACAAATATGTCATCAAGCATTACAAATCATGTATCTTTCGCCTTACAAACGTTATAATCAAATGCAAATTTCTGCTGTGTATTCCTTATGGGGGTTTTTTTTGGTTCTTTGTCCACTTTGCGTTCGTATACCATTCATCCGATTGCTTTTAAATTTTGCATAGTAACACAGGTTAACCCTGGGAAGGTTTTAGGCCATTTACCAAAGTCCTAGGACATTAGGGCTACGCCCCAGTGGCCCTCAAAGTTTCAATGTTAATCTTACGGAAGAAAGATTTCTATTGATTTTATCAAAAACAGCTGATTTTATCAGGGGCACAAAAATAGCTGTTCGTATAAAAAACTTAGCAACACATCATGTTTGTTTACTTTCATTACCATAGCAACATTACTTAGAAAATTTGAAGAGTATTACCTTTTTGAGGTTACATTGACAAACTAAAAACAAACACAAACAAAAATGAACGAAAAATGCTAACTATATTTTAATTCAATTCAAACATTGGTTGTTACAAACCTATTATATATAAAACAGCTAATTTGGATCAAAAACTGAACATAATTTTAGGGTGGGCCTACAATGAACCAAAACACCAATTGGGCTAATTATTAGAATCAGGTTTTATTATAATTCTTCACAACTACCAGTTTTTTTTAGATTAGGTAAAATTTTCCAACTGCGAGCGAAGCGAAGCAGCCATTTGAGGCGGGCTTGGGACGCGGAGCGTCCAGGGGCAGAGCCCCTATAGTCTATATATTAAAAGAATTTATGAAAACTTGTGGCAGTCAGTACGGCCATTCTATCCGGCCGATTTCCTTATTTTTTTTTTTAAATTGCAGGTAATCATTCACTTTTTTTTTTTATATACGAAAATGTTTTATGGACTCTACAGAATTATCCCATATCTGAAAATATCTCTACGCCATATCAGCTGAGGTGTGAGTAAGCAAACTCACTTTGCGAAATTGCACCTCGACCTTGCGGCCTCGGGTTATGGACTGCTTCACTAGCAGCGTTCAAACTCTGTCGTTAGCCTTGGGTCTGAAGATCCCGGTAAAATCTCCCACATGGTATTAAACCAAGTACTTTTATGGTATTTTACGTTTTGATCGATTTTGGAGGAGACCAAGCGAGCTATACGGTCGTGTAAAAAAACAAAATGTGCAGAATAATATCCTACATTTATTATTTTAGTTGAAACCCCAAAAAGTTTTATTCTAGTACGAAAATCTCAAAAAACAGTTATTTCCGAATAAAAAAACGTGTTTCCCGTTGTTCGATTTTTTGGCTAGTGAACTCTTCGGAGTGACATTTACAACCAATGTGTGTATCAAATTTGAACTAAACTGGACTTCAAATGCGCCCGTTAGAGTGCAAATACATATAAATATACTAGCTGACCCGGCAATGCTTCGCTATTGCATAGTTATTTTGGTGAAATAAATGCGACAAATGATGGTAATTTAGTGAGTCATAAGGATATGAATCATAGGTTCTAAACCATGTCCTTTATACCACGTCATAGCTGTACACCATTTACATGTGGTCATAGGATCTAGTTCAACTGATTTGTCTTTGTGATAATCAGTGTTGCAATTAATTGTAATGAAACCCTGACATTGATTTTCAGACCATGGAAGCATCTTCATGTGACATCTTTTAGAACTGTATTTTTGAACGGCAGCCATTTTGACCTGGGGATTTTGTTGACTGTACTTTTTGACAGCCTCGCGATTTACGGCAGGATTTTTTTCACTTTATCTTTTGACAGACTTCCTATGTGCTTTAGCACGATTAGTATTAGAAAAACGTTTTCGCCATTTTCCCTACGTTTCTGGGTGGTTTGAACAATGGAACAATGATCTGACTCAACAGTATCAGACGACAAACACGGTTCTGTCGACGGAGACTGAGAGTTTTGGAGATCATTGTCTGAAAGCTGCCCAATTTCCCCAATACTATCCTCCGCAATATAAGAGGGAACGGGAGTACCAGGAATAGAAGGGTTTAGATCAGTGGTCGCCAAACTTATTAGGCCACTGATCTACCACACCATTCTTAAAACCTATAATGAGCTACCCAAAAATCACTGGTTAAAATAAATAACAATAATTTTAGTGTATCTTACTTTTATTATATAATACACATATGTTACTTAAATACATTACTTTGTAAATGTTTACTTTTCTTCATGTCTTAACTTTAACATATAAAAATTATTTTCTTATTTTACCTACTAATTCTAAATACAAGGTAGCATACTTAATGAGAAGAATGATGTTCTTTTTTCCATCAATAATATTTTTAATATTGGGCGAGTACGAAGTTGATACCAATCGCATGCAGTTTGTTGTCTAAGTGCTCATCAGTCAATCGGTTTCTAAATAATCAGTTGTTTTTTTTTATTTTCATATTTTAGAAAGAAACCTCACTCAGGTAAGTAGAACTAAATAGTGCTTTAACCCGTAGTGCGCTTCGAACCAAAATAGGGTATTTTTCTTTGGGGACAATAGGCCAAATATTATCGACATTTGACAAAACAGATTTCGAAGACATGTCATGTCGGAAATCAATAAGTTCCACCTCCACTGCAGCACTGTTTTCCTCAAAATGAAGTTGAACACATGTTGCGAATTTGTCACAATCAATCTCCATAAAAGGAGATTTTACAAACTGTGCTAATATTGCAATTTTTCTTGAATCCTGGAAGCGTTGGTTGAACTGATTTTTTAATTTTGAAATTATTTCAGCATGTTCTTTCCTGTTGTACAGTTCTAAAGAGCCTTGCTTTTCAAGATATCCTTTCAAACATGGAAAATGTTTGAAGTCACCATGGGTGAGGTTGTTGCCCCATAGGTTCAACTTTTCCAAAAATGCGAGAACATCTGGTAGCATTCCACTGATATCATTATCCTTCCCTTGAAGCAGCAAGTTAAGGCTGTTTAGCTTGTCAGTGATGTCTGAAAGAAAGCAAAATTTTGCAGCCAAACGGGGTCTTCTGGTTCAGAGAATTGGAACAATTCTAATTCATTTTGTTCTCTTAAAAACACTACTAAAACAGGGATCAATATTCATAAAAAACACTGTAAAACTCTGCCCCTGCTAAGCCAACGAACTTCGGTGTGAAGAAGTAGCTCACCATACTGGCATTCCAGTTCATCAGTTAACGCTCTGAACAAACGTCTCTGAAGAGCGTGTGCCATCACTTTGTTTACAACCTTTACAACTGTGCTCATAACATTGTTCATGCTTAAAAACTTTCCACATAATGATTGCTGGTGGATTATACAATGGTAAGAAATACATTTTGGGAATGAGTTGTCTTTGTGACACAACATTACGAATCCTTTCTCAACACCGATCATAGCAGGAGCTCCATCGGTTGCTAAACTCACTAATTTTATCAAAGGGATATTTTCAGAGCCAATAAGAGATTTTACTGCTACAAATATGTCATGACCTATGATATGATCTGTAAGGGGGTATAATTTTAACCAGCAATAATTTGTTTCAAAGTTATCGAAAACCATTCTTACAAAAACAGCTACGGTAACTGAGCTGTATCAATTATGTCATTAGATTCGTCAAGCTGCAAGGAAAAATAACTGCAGCGTTCAAAATCATTTTTAAGTTGTGAGGTAACGTCACAGCTCATATCCTCAACCCTTCTCATTAATGTGTTTGCAGAAAGCTGTACAGATTTAATAGCTGTAATTATCTCTGTTTTATTTTTAAAACTATCAAATAATGTATCTGCCGCTTCTAAAAATGCAACTTTAATTAACTCCACCATCTTCATATGTTTTTTTTCTTCTGTGCAATGATTTTTGAAATACGGAATGATGCCTCAGTTGCTGCTTTGTTCTTATCCAATGATTTAAAGAAAACAGATTGTTGGCCAATTAACTGTGCTTTAAGCTGTCTTATCTTTTCTCTTCTCAAATTGAAGTTAAGTGGAAAATCTTTTTCAATCCCTGAATGAACAGTTTTGAAATGGCGCTCGATATTCCCTTTCTTCCCTACCGAAACACTTGCACAGCACATTAAACAAACACACTTATCCTTTACACTAGTAAAAAAGAAATCATGTTCCCATTCCAAATGGAAGTGATAAGTTTTAGGCTTTTTGCACGAATTTGCCATTGTAAACCAGGACATTATCAGTTTGAGTACCGTACAAGAAACTAATCAGATTTACTCAAAACAAAGGTGAACAAATAATAAGATAACCCGAAACTACTCTCAAGCAACTGTTTACAGTAGTAGTGAGTGATGTTCGTGCACATCAGTGTTACTAACTCCCAAAAATATTTATCCCTAAGCAAAAGTCAAAAACCCCTAAAATTGCCACAATTACTAGGAAATCCCCCTAAAAAATTATATTCTGTAAAAAATAATAAATTAAGAATAATAAATAAATTTTAATAATAAAATAAATAATATTCTGTAATATTTTTTTAATGTTACTTATGTATAAATTATTTAATACTTCAAATACAATTTCATTTTCTTTTGTTCTGAAATTTTGAAATCATACATCATTACATTAAATAAACTTAACATTTTAGTGGGTGGATTAAATGTTGTGCAAGATCCACCATTTCGATGCCACGTGAATCGGACCATCATCATACTTTGTAGCATTTCAATAGATAGTCTATTCAGCAACTTATTTTTGACAATACGCAACTTTTTTTGATTGAAAATGCGCGTTCGACACTTGCGTTTGAAATAATTGCAACCGTCACAAATGCTAGTCCGAATTTAAATTAAACAAGTAAACTAGTAAGCAACAATCAACGTATTCGTTTTTCATATAACTCCGAAATTCTTAGTAACGAGGAACTGTACTATACTACTATATGTCGCTAAGTCGCTAGGAATTGGCTAGATTGAGTTATCCCAGAACCTATATTTTTACACCTTCATTTTACTCAATAAAAAATGTAATATAAGTTGAATTTAAAAATCCCTAAAAATACCCCTAAAAATATAAAGCCCCTAAAAAAATCCCATCCCACTTATTTACCTCCTAAATTTGGGGGGAAAACCCCTAAGTTGGGAACACTGGTGCACATCACGACATTAGCGCAGGACAGTGGCAAGGACTTGAACAAGGTTGAACACGGACTTAACTAGACGCGTGGCCAACAGATAGCGTTGGTATGTTGAATTGGTAGTAGTTGGTTTCGACACACGGAGTTTAATCCTTCAACAGTACGTGCACCGTGGAAGTAGGCTTCTAAAGATGGCGTCATCAATACTGTCATTGAACCAGGTGGCGAGCTACCAAATTTGGCTCCGCGAGCTACCGGTAGTTCGCGATCGACAGTTTGGCGACCACTGGTTTTTTTTTCCTTCTTGTTTTGCTATTCAGCTGGGCACTGAGTTATATCATGCGGCCCCTTAATCACAATACTTTTATCTAAAGCACTTTTGTCTTTTACTTGATGTGTCTGTTTGTATAAGGAAAGCTATTAATGATTTATGATTGGAATTGTGACATATTATGAGGGTAGGTTGTTATTTACATAACAATGATGTAAACTCCTATATTTAAATTGTCAATGTATAAATGTTTAGTTATAGTCACATAAAGTGGGAAAGACGACTGGTTTAGAGGAATGAGAACATCAAAATGATAAGCCCAACTGATGCACCAGTGCCTTGTGTTGAGTGAGTATGAAAGTGAAAGTGAGGAAGGGGCGGGAGGGGTAAGGTACAGTTATTTGTGCCAGGTTTCTTAAAGGCTATATACATTTTAAGGAATCGTGTAGGCAACAAAATAAAAAATCAAATTTACCAATATTTTAAACCCTTCAAAAAAATTTCGTAAGACTTATAACCGTACAATATTTTTATTTGTTTAATTGGAATATCTATCTCATAAATAGTATACATTGTTTGAGATTTCACCATGTTTAGACAAATCGTTCGTTAGATATGATGATAAATATATAGATTGGGACAACAAAATATATAGATAGATGCCCCGATACGGATTTGCATGGATCGATAGAGAAATCACAGTTAAATGTATTTTAACCAAAAAAATATATCAATAAATATATTACACTATGTATTTTTATGGGGATTTGTAGTAACTTTGACCCCCCAAACCCCCTAAAATTTCTAATTTTTTAAAACCCTTTCTTAGCGAACACCTATGGCCCTAGAGGAAGCTACACACCAAATTTCATTCCAATCCGTTTGGTGGTTTTGGAGAGATCGTGATTTAGTAAATTTGACACTTTCAAACCCACTTAAAATTTCGAATTTGTTTTAAACCCTTTCTTAGTGAGCACCTATGGCCCTAGAGGAAGCTACATACCAAATTCCGTTCCAATCCGTTCAGTAGTTTTTGATATTTCGTGAAGAGTCAGTAAGTGATTGATTTGGTATTTGGCTTTTATATTATCGCATATATTATTTCTCAAGACTATTTTTTCGTCGGTACGCCATAACTTCCTTAATACATCATCAAATTACATGAATGAGGCATCATTTTAAAGCTTTCCTTAACCACTACACGGGAAAAATAGACAAACAGCTTAAAATTCATGTTTTAATAAAAAAAATTGATTTAAAAAACTTTTATATTATACTCTGTATGTTCCTAATGAAAGGCGCCATCTACTAACCATCTGTATAACTAGCATGACAGCTGTTAGTTAGATTGTTTACACTGTAAGATTGTATAGGGAAACTGTTATTAATAAACCAATGTAAATAAATAAACTTAATTAACTGAATTAAATCAACGTGTTAAATCAGGTAAATATAGGCCTACTCCGAACTTGCGAAATTTAATATTCGCACGGGTCAACTAGTATATAGATAATTTTTAATGACACCCCAACACGTGTTCTGTCTCGTTCTGTGAACCATGATCGATGCTCATTTACTAATCCCGTAATAGCTCATCTTTTCTATGGAAATTAGCTATTGTAAACTATATTTCTTTTCCTAATGATTCACTGAATTTGTAATTAAACGCCGTGTCGTTGATTACATTAAAAGCTGGGCAATAAAAAAAAGAAAAGAAAAAATGCATTCTGTAAACCTGCAAACTAAAAATTTTGTATGATGCATGATGATGATGATGCTAATGACGTCATGCCCTGATGCCTTATCTACATTATTATTATTCTTATTTCAAGTTTTTGTTAATGTGATGATTTATTGAGGTTTAGATTTAAACCATAGATTTAAGAATTATACAAGAAGGTAAATTTATCAAAATGTACTAGCTTAAGTTTTGTGATGTTTGAAATTATTTGTATCATTAGTTTACCTCTATCGGTAGTTGACCAGTGAATCATCCAGTTTTCGGTTCTTTTTAAAATATTAGCTATTAATGTTATAGAATAGTTAGTGTTAAATTGATGTTATGAACTCTTTGTGTTTATACTTTTCATTTAATAATCCTAGGTATGCATAAATATATTCAGGATGTATCCTGAACTTGGGTTTGAAGAAGCAAAATGTACATAATATTTTTCTGCTTCTCTATAGGCGATATTAGGCGAGAATATAATGAGGCGTAAATTTACTATACGACTCTCGGCTGATATTTTTGTATGTGACGACTTTGTTTTACATTCTACCGTTAAATGTTGAATACAGGTAAACATTCTGTTAAGTAAAGGCTGTAAGTTACAATTTCAGACTATTTTTTTATTCGTGCATTTCTGATGGCTTAGGGTTGTATAGTAAAATTGCGCATATAATTTAAACTGGGCGCAACTTTACTATTCGACTCTAGGCTAACCTATGGCGGCGTAACTTTACTATTCGACTCTAGCCTAATATTTTTGCAGGCAATGACGTTGTTTTACATTCTACTGTTAAATGTTACATACAGGTAAACATAGGTACTGTGACTAAATAGGTTAGGTTAGAACATTTTAGGTATTTTTTTATTATTATTTTTGCATTTCTGTTGCCAAAGGTTAGCCTAGAGTCGAATAGTAAAGTTGCGCCCAGTTTAAATTATATGCGCAAATTTACTATGGCAACAGAAGTGCAAAAATAATAATTTTAAAAAATACCTAAAAGGTTCTAACCAAACCTATTTAGTCACGGTATTTGTTTACTTTAACTTTTCAATCAAAACTACTATAGATACACAAACCTGAACTTTTTTCTTAATAAATATAGTAGGCCTATTTATACACTTCACTGACGCCAGGAAACCAATATTTAACCGTCTTCAACACGTACAATATTAAAAACTTTCAAATCAAAAGTTCGTTATGGAAATTTACATTGTGAAGTGCCGACATGTTTTTCTCACCGTTCTCCCAGCGTTGCCGGATTGTTCTTGTTCTTTTTTGTGTAGAAACGAACAGTTTAGGCAACTCAACTAAGTAAACATACTGTGACTAAGAAAATAGTACCTATAGGTTAGTACCTTCAGGTTTTTTTTTATTCTAATTATATAATGTGATAATAATGATAAAATATTAAAATCATACTGTTATCGGCAACATACTGTGACTAAATAGTATAGGTTAGTACCTTCAGGTTTTATTTTTTATTCTAATTAAATATAATGTGATAATAACGACGAAATATTATAATCATACTGTTATCGGCTAATTAATTACAGAACCAATCTATTTCTAGATCAGATTATACGCCCAATTCTGAGATTCTGACCAGCGGTCAGCTGTTTAGTAGTACACAGGTTTCAAATACAGATTTATACACTACCTTATTCAGTACAATAACCTATTGTTCCATTTGGCAACATTGATGAAATTCCATTTTAAATACACAGTTAGTTATACTGTAGTTTCTATTGTTCGATGTTATTGTTTTCGTAATTTACGTTTTGTTACATTATTTTCAAATTTTCTTGCTTTGTGGATACTTTTGGGGTTAATATTTATTTATTCCACTATATACATAAATACATATACACATATATTACCACAGGTCCAATTCTAGGCCTGTAGCAATGTCACCGGAGGTACAAGTACCTGTATGTGGGAGTGGTTTATATTTATTTATTTATATATAGTTTAGTTTATTTAATTCTTACGTGTTTGGGGTATGTGAAGTGATTTATTTTGTTATAATTACGTGAAATATTGCGGAAAAATCGAAACTTAACCTATATAATTTCAACTTTTATTTTTTTTCATAACTCCTACAAATATTATTTCCCGGGAAAATTTTTGTTGTTTTTACAATCAGTTAGATGTGTTCTTTCATATTATATCAAATTCCCTTAGAAATCGATTGACAAGTTAAAAGTAAATTTTTACCTTAGTCACAGTATGTTTACCTGTATTCAACATTTAACAGAAGAATGTAAAACAACGTCATTGTCTGCAAAAATATTAGGCCTAATTTCGGCGTAAATTTACTATTCAATCCTCGGCTAATATTCTAGCAGATGACGACGTTTTACATTCTACTGTTAAATATTGAATACAGGTAAACGTACTGTGACTAGCCTAAAGACTACAAGTTAGAACTTTAAAGATATTTTTTAAAAATTATTCTTTCATTTCTGTTGCCGTAGGTCAGCCGAGGGTCGAATAGTAAATTTGGGCCTTAATTTCAAAACAACCATGTTGTCATACAATGTTTAGTTTGTTCAGTGGCTATTGGAGCAAAAGTTTACATTAGGACACCTCGGTGGAGGACGTGTCCACCACAGGTTTTTAAGGGTCGGCTCTAGCTGTCGGCCATGTTGGTTGACACTCCATAAGACCAATGTTAAATTAAAATCCATATTTTTCCTTTATTTTTGATCGGATAATTATGAACGATATGTCATTTTAAAGCTATGGCCAATACGCATGCAAATGGCTTTTCCAAAATTAAGAAAAACGTTTTGTTTAATATTTATTAACAATTTAAAAAATTAATTTTTAATAATTTTTTATGTTGTCACTATTAGTTATAGCGAAAAAGTACCAAGCCATTTGCATGAAGAATTTCGTCCCCAAGAGTTTGGTATTTTTTTGAAAACGCTATTTGAACAATTGCGGGTTTTAAATGGATTTAGGCTGAGCAATGTCCGTGTAACCTACCGCCACTATAGGGTGACTTTAAATATTTTTTTACGATGTAACTATTAATTATAGCGAAAAATTATCAAGCCATTCGGTTGAAGAATTTTGTCCCCAAGAGTTTGGTATTTTTTTGAAAACGCTATTTGAACAATTTCGGGTTTTAAATGGATTTAGGATGAGCAATGTCCGCGTAACCTACCGCCGCTACGCTGGAGTCGCAGGTTGCTTTCTGTTTTACTAGAGCCGACCCTTAATAGAATTATACTAAATATCACTTTTTCCTTTATCTATAATGAAACTAGTCATTTCACTGATCGCGGGAAATCACTTGCAAACAATCTAAAACAAATATAACATAACAAACCAAAAATCGCTTATGGGATTTAACATGTAGAATGTTCAGTCATTTTAATATGCGATTAGGAACAGGGTTGCCAGATTGGTTGAAACTAGAGTAGTAAGTGAGTTTAGCAGTGCCTCCTATACAATATTAGAAAATAAAACCTTTTGTAGCGAATTTAGAATTGTTACAAACTTATGTAGGCCTATGTTTACAGACTAGAAACATACAAAGACTAGAGACTGTAAGTTAGAACTTCAGGCTATTTTTTTATATATTATATAAGTTATGATTAGAAATTAAAACCCTTTTTTAATAAACTTAAAAATGTTACAAACTTATTTATGTTTACATACTAGAAACATACTAAGACTAGACTGTAAGTTAGAACTTCAGGCTATTTTATATAGGCCTATATATTGTATAAGTTATGTTTAGAAATTAAAACCCTTGCTATATAGGCCTATATTGGCTATATAGAAGCGCTGTTTATATTCGCTACCAATTAAATGTCGCGATTACTGTTACGTAATCTTTTACTTTTATATATGTTCAATGTGGTAACGTTGACAAAGAAGAAATGCTCGTTTTTGCCTTTTTACTGGTATTCAATGTAATTTAATAAGGATAATTCTTATTGTTTTTAAACTAAATGTCTTGGAAAGTTATTTAGCAAATTCACGTATATTTTCGTGATTTCTTTCATTCAGTTTGCTTAGCGAAGTTATTGCTTATATTGTTTGGTGTGTATTAATTAAGTGATTTATTTCTTTTATTTAGTGTTAAAATAGCCTATCAAGAAATACAGAAGTTAACCTCTATATTTTCAACTTTTATTTCTCTCATATTTTCTATAATATTTATTTCCCGCGGATATTTTTGGTGTTTTTACAGTCAGTTTAACGTGTTCTTTCATAGTATGAAAATAAATTTAAAAAACCTCTGGTCA